>CAUYPO010103377.1:0-31193 GCA_963574435.1 Cheirogaleus major
GGCCCGAGGGACAGGGCATGGGACCCAAGACAGTCCAGCGCCGTGGGACTGGACGGCCCCACCACCCGTCCCGGAGTGGACCGTCGCCCCTCCTCTCCCGCGGGGGCCGGGCCTGGGGTGGCGCCTGGCGGGCGGGGGCGGGCCCAGCGGCGGGGGCGCAGTTGCAGGGCCGCGGGGCTGCGGGACGGACCGGGCCGGGGGCCGGGGTGGCACCCGGCGGACGCCATGGACCTGCTCTCGGCTCTGAGCCTGGGCGAGCTGGCGCTCAGCTTCTCGCGGGTGCCGCTCTTCCCCGTCTTCGACCTCAGCTACTTCATCGTCTCCATCCTCTACCTCAAATATGAGCCAGGTGATCCCGGGCCGGGGGGCTTGAGGGGGCTGGCATCTTGGGACGGAGGGCGGGGGGTTGGGAAGCTCGGGGGTCACGGGGAGCGGGAGCCCTGCATGGTGGAGAAAGGGAGGCACAGACTCAGGGACTGCATGAGGGAGTAGGCAGGTGCTGAGATCGTGGGGTTCTCCCACGCGGGCGCGTGCCGAGGGGAGAAGCCCCCAGGACGGCGAGGCTGGGGGAGGGGAAGCAGATGCAGGAGAAGGGAAGGAAAGGAGCCCGCTTGGGAGGAGGGGGACAGACAGGCGCTAGGGGTGGGTAGAGAGAAGGTCGGGGGTCCTCTTGGGTCAAGGCTGCATGAACTTGGGCAAGGGGCGTAGGTAGTGGCGAGCGTGCAGGTGGGGGTCGGCGCTGCCGGCGGGGCCAGATGTCCCGGCCGCACGCAGCTGTGACCTCCCTCCTTGCCCTTGGCACGCGGAGTGGGAGCAGCAGCTAAGTATCTATATTAGGGCCGCCTTGCTGGGGGCTGCGATCAGGTTCAGCGAAAGTGACACCGGTGTCCCTCCCCTTCCCTCCCTCCTCTCTCCCCACTGCCGGCCGTGCTGGATCTTTGAGCCCGGCGGGAATTATTCCAGCCCTGGCCCTGGATGCCTCCCACCGAGCAGAACCTGCTGCCCAGTGGGGTGATTTGGGGTCAGCCTCCTCCCTCAGCTCGGAACTCCCACGCCCCTGGGGAGTGGCAGGAGGGTAGACCCTGCTTCTTAGATTATTTTTTTAAGAAAACATTTTTTAAAGGAGGACGAATGGGCTCCTAAGAATGTGTTCTATTTTTATACAAGGTTCACCATGAGCGAATATTTCTTGTTCATCTCCTTGTATTTTAATTGACTCTAGCACACCAGTAAACTTAATGGATGGTAGGATTTAACTTTAGAAAAAAGATGGAGTACCCCAAACTTTGTGACTCTTTCTCCCTCTTAGGTGTAAATTATCCCTCTATCTCAGAATGGAAATAGCTTTATTCTTCTTCAAATGATAAAAATAGGTTCTCATGTTTACTAAAAGCTCTAGCTGACAAGCGCAAAGGAAAAAAGAGATGATTGCAGTCAACATGGTGGCAGCCACCCTTCCTGATCGCTCTTCTATTTATTTATACCTGTGTGGTTCGAGATGTAAAAGCACATTCTTATGCAAACAGGGTCATACTCTACTCGCCAGGCGGTTTTATTCTATTTTTGCCTATCCACATGCCAGAGCCTATTTCCTTAAAAGCCATTCTGGAAAGCAGTTACTTTGCAAAGCAAAATAGGCTTTTGTTTTGTCCTAGTGTGAACATGGGGCTGTATTTCCTTTCCAGGGAGGAATTTCTTGGTGGCTCAGGCCAGTCCCCCGGGCAGAATCCGCATACCTTGGGCTAGCTAAAACGGAGGAGGGCAGGAGCCCTGTGGCGATTTAGGACACAAAGGTCTGGGGAAAAGAGGTGTCCAGGCTGTCTGGGAACCTGCAGGAAGGGTCGAGATTTTTCTGCAAGCTGGATGTGGCAGAGCCTGAAGACTCCTGCAGGTTCATAGGTGGCTCTTAACCCTGGCTAACCATGAGACACTCCCCGGGGGAGGGAGGGCTTTTAAACACATCCCCCCATCTCCACCCCAGACCAATTGAGTTAGACTATCAAACTTCCCTCCCCCAGTGATTGCTGTTTGCTGTCACGATCAAAGTTACCCTTCAACCTCCTCGTTTTATAACTAGGGAAATGGGAAATATAACAGGGAATAGTGGCTAAAGTATCTTAAATACACGATGAGCCTGTGGTCCCATGACTGATAAATGGCAGCCTCAGGACACAAACCCCGGTCTGTTTGACTCCAAGAATCAGTATGATGGCTCTGAGGTACTTGATGGCCTCAGAAAAGTAAAGGATTGGATTGAACTGTTAGCTCTCAGTTTGGTGTGTATGCTGAGCCTCTGTAAATGCTGCTTCTAAGTGAAGAATCTATGTGCTAGACCAGCTACAGGATTTGCAGGGTCCAGTACAAAATGCCAGTATAGGGCTCTGTGTTGAGAAATTAAGAATTTCAGCCAGATGTGGTGGCTCTCTCCTATAATCCCAGCTACTCGGGAGGCTGAGGCAGGAGGATAGATAGCTTGAGCCCAGGAGTTCTAGACTAGCCTGGGCAACATAGCAAGACACCCATGTCTTAAAAATTAAAAAAAAAAAATTAGCCGGGCATGGTGGCTAGCACCTGTAGTCCCAGCTACTGGGGAGGCTGAAGTGGGAGCATCCCTTGAGCCCAGGAGTTCCAGGTTACGGTGAGCTATAATCACACCATGACACTCCACCCTGGGCAACACACCCTCTCTTACAAAAACAAAACAAAACACTAAACTAAGAATTTCAGCGTAGTGATAGCATAACATTAAACTAAGTGCAGGACCCTTTGAGCTCAGGGTCCCATGAAGCCAGCCCTAGCTGATTATGACAGCCAGGCTGGCTTTAAGAAACAAAACTTATGAATTGGGAATCAGTTCTGCCTCTAGCACTGGCTAACCACCAAGCTGGTTACTTCACCTCCATGAGCTTGAGTTTGTTCATTAGTGAAATGGGATCATTGGGAAAATAATCTCCAACTCCCTTTCCTGGCTATCATGAGGATCTAGTGAGAATTTGGTGGTGATGGGGTGTAAGGCATTCATGAGCGGTGGTTACATTCATTTGGAAGGCTATGGAGGAATGTGTTACCTGGAGTACTGGCCTTCTTCTGGGTCAGTCTTTCCCGAGACTCCTGAGCAAGGATGAAGCGCAGAGTGTGGTTCTCAGCTGAGCAGCATCTATACCACCCAGGAGCCAGTTAGAAATGCAGAGTCTCAGGCCCCACTAAGCCCTGCTGAATCAGAGTCTGGATTTGAACACGATCCCAGGGCGATTTGTAAGCAAGTTTGCAAAGTTATGAACCGAAAGAGTTAGGAGCTGCTTATTAAACCCAGAGCTCTTTAAGGGCAGGGAGGTCTGAGTCTGGCTCCTCGCTGGGCTCCAAAGCTGCATACAAGGAGAGAAGAAAGCAGTGAATGGCTGGCTGCATAACTGAAGAAATGAATGAATGAATGAATGAATGACAATCCTGGGTATCTTAAGCCCTGACCCATCCAAAAAACCTTTCAGTAGTTCTCAAACTGGGCTGCACATCAGACTTATCTTGGGGAGGTTTTCAAAATCCTTTTGTCCCAGCAGCACTCCTCTGTCATTTAAATCAGAATCGTTGGGGGTGGCAGAGCAATTAATGTTTTTAAAAGTTCTCCAGATGAGAACCAGTTCCCTGCATCAGGGTTTCCCAACCTTGGCACCAGTGACAGAGTGTGTGCTGTGTTGTGCATTTCAGGATATTTCACAGCATCCCTGGCCTCTACCCGCTGATGCCAGCAGCCCCCACCCCCAGTAATGACAACTAAAATGGTCCCCAGACATTGCCAGTGTCCCTGGAGCAGTCTCCCCCTATTGAGAGCCATTGATCTAGACCATAAAGCTCAAACTCCAGTGCTTCCAGGGGCCAACCAGATGACACACCACGCTGAAGCAAGTAGTGAGGACCATCTGTCCCTAGGTGAGAACCAACCTGGCAGGCACATCTCCACCTGCTTGGGGCTGGAACCACCAGAGCTGATTGTTCAAGAGAATCTGGAAATGTGGATTTGCAGCTTTCTATATTTTATATGTTGGCTATTCAAACATTTTTCTTTTTTAATGAATAGACTTTATTGATTTATTTTGTTAGAGAGAAGGTCTCACTCCGTCACCCAGGCTAGAGTGCCATGGCATCAGCCTAGCTCACAGCAACCTCAAACTCCTGGGCTCAAGCGATCCTCCTGCCTCTGCCTCCCAAAGTGCTGGTATTGCAGGCGTGAGCCACTACGCCCAGCCAGACTCTATTTTTTAGAGCAGATTTATGTCCACAGCAAAATTAAGCTGCAAGTATGGAGTTCCCATGTGTACCCACCTCCTCCCTCTTGTCCCCAGCCTACCCTACCATAAGCATCCCATGCTAGAGTGACACCTTTGTTACAATCAATGAACCAACATTATCAACATCATTATTATCATACTACCATTATTATCAGATATTATCAACAACATAATCAACCAAAGTCTATCATTTACATTAGGGTTTCTTTATGTTGTACATTCTATGGATTTTGACAAATGTGTAACAACATGTTTGCATTATTATAGTATCACACAGAGTACAGACAGTCCCAGCTTACAATGGCTCAACTCATGATGGTTCAACTTACACTCTTTTGACTTTACAATGGTGCAAAAGCAATAGGCATTTGGTGTACTCCTTAACTTGCAGTGAGGTTATGTCCAGATTAATCCTTCTGTTGCTGAAAATATCATAAGCAACAGTACTTGCAGTGCCCTGAAAAAATTCCCTGAGCTCTGCCTATGCTTCCCTCTCTCCCACCTCCAACCCCTGGCAACTACTGTTTTTTTACTGCCTCCGTAGTTTCGCCTTTTCTAGAATGTCATAAAGTTGGAATCATGTGGCATGTAGCCTTTTGAGATTGCATTCTTTCCCTTAGCAACGTGTACTTCAGATCCCCCCTTGTCTTTTCGTGTCTTGATAGTTCACTGAATTCCACGGTAAGGATGTTTGTTTATCCATTCACCTCCTGAAGGACGTCTTGATTGCAGTTTGAACATTTTTTCCAATGCTGTTGGGGCCAAGGAAACCAGTTCTTTGATCCCTGGCTTAAGATCTTGAGTTTGAACTGTAAGCTTTCTGAGGGCAGGAGGCTGTTCATCCCACAACCTTGTGAGGCAGGGGCTGTCATCTGCATTTTACAGAGGAGGAAACTAAGGCAGAAAGCTGAGCTCAAAGGCTTAGGAGAAGAAGACTTGTCTAAGAGTCCCTGAGATACGTGGTCAATACACCACACCTCACCCACCTTAGACTGAGTAGCACAGAACAGCAGCAGTGTTAGAGTGCCTGGGGCCCTTCTGGCACTGCCCTGCCAGCTCCAGGTGAGACATTGATCCCCAGAGAGAGACAGTCACAGAGTCTGTCATAGGCCAGGACTTAGGGACCCAAGGCTGCTTCCCCAGGGAGGCACAGCTGATCTTTAAAAATCCATCTATTGCTGGGCAAGGTGGCTCACAGCTGTAGTCCCAGCTACCGGGGAAGCTGAGGTGGGAGGATCGCTTGAGCCTAGGAGTTTGAGACTAGCCTGGGCAACACAGCAAGACCCTGTCTCTACCAAAAATAGAAAAATTAACCAGGTCTCATGGCACACACCTGTAGTCCCAGCTACTCAAGAGGCCGAGGTAGGAGGATCGCTTGAGCCCAGGAGTTTGTGGCTGCAGTGAGCTACAATGATGCCACTGCACTCTAGCCCAGGTGACAGAGCAAGACCCTGTCTCGAAAAAAAAAAAAAAATCCATCTACTGAAATTTCCACCCACAGGT
This sequence comes from Cheirogaleus major, assembly GCA_963574435.1. Classification (NCBI taxonomy): domain Eukaryota; kingdom Metazoa; phylum Chordata; class Mammalia; order Primates; family Cheirogaleidae; genus Cheirogaleus; species Cheirogaleus major. The sequence continues at coordinate 5,790 of CAUYPO010103377.1, forward strand.
ACGTTCCATTTCCATTCAGTTCCAGGAATACCTCTGGCGTAATTGCTAAGCACTAAGCAATCTCTTCACTCTCACAGGCATCTCTTGAAATGACATAGCACTGGGGTGACCACCTTGGCCAGGTTTGCCAAAGACAAGCACCGAAAGTCCCATATCCCAGGAAACTCCCAGGGCCCAGGCAAAGCAGCATCATCCTAGACAGCATCCCCTGTGTATACGTGAACAAACTGAGGCCCGGAGAGGGAAGGAACTAGCCCAAGCTCACCCAGTGGGAGGGGAAGAGGGGAATGCATCTGGGGCAATGAGCTCGAGTTTGGAACCCAGATTCTCCGGCTTCCTGGTGGTGTCCCCAAACCCAGCAAGCGAAACCAAGAAGGAGTTTGACCAAGGGGAAGAGCCAGGGCGACAGTTTCTCAGCCATCACCTTGCTGCTTGGGGGCAGGCGGATCACTTGAGCCCAGGAGCTTGAGGCAGCAGCGAGCTATGGTGGCGCTGCTGTACTCCAGCCTGGGCGACAGAGCAAGACTTTGTCTCAAAAAAGAAAAAAAAATATAATGATGGAAATGCATGATTTCATTGAATCGTCATTACAACTCAGTGACAATGGATACTCTCATCCTAGTCTTTTGACAGTGGAGGAAACTGAGGCTGGAGGGTGGACAGTCATTTGCCCAAGGCCATGCCAGAGTGAGTGGCCGAGCCAGAACCAGGACACACCCATGCTGTAAACACGACAGCCTGCTTGTCAGGGCATCACACAAACCCGAGGCCCCCACTCCCCAGCCTTGGTCCCTTGGGTTGGTCCCAGAGGGCACAAGAAAGACCGAGGAAAGAATTCAACCCCTGGGAGTTATTTTTAGATGCAGAGGTATCTATTTCTGCAAAACATGGATGTCTCACCTGACCTGGCCCCTGCAGGACCCAACAGCTGCTCCGAAGGATCAACTCTCAGCCGGCTGTGTTTTAAATAGACCCTAGGAGTCGCTTCATCTCCATAGGGCCTCGGTCTGTGTTGACACTGAGGACAACTTCCAGGGCAGGGAGAAGATGCACTTTGGCCTTATAACTCCCAGGAGTTATAAGGAGGAGGGAAGGAGACTGGAGGAGGGAAATTTTCATCCTAACACTTTGTCGGAAGTTAGGCAAAGAAGGAATCAGAGTTCCCACTTGACAAAAAGAAACAGACACAGAAAAAATAGTTTGTTCACGATCACATGGTTAGGCCGGTGGCTTATGTCTGTAATCCTAGCACTCTGGGAGGCCGAGGTGGGAGGATCGCTTGAGGTCGGGGGTTTGAATCCAGCCTGAGCAGGAGTGAGACCCCGTCTCTACTGAAAATAGAAGAATTAGCCAGGCATCTTGGCACGCATATATAGTCCCAGCTACTCAGGAGGCTGAGGCAGGAGAATAATCGCTTGAGCCCAGGAGTCTGAGGTTGCTGTGAGCTATGATGACACCACTGCACTCTACCCAGGGCAACAGAGTGAGACTCTGTCTCAAAAAAAAAAAAAAAAATCATGTGGCTAGCTGATAGGGGTAACAAAGAAAAGGGTGTGTTACTTACTCCAGAACAGCTTGTATTGGGCATATTTCCTGATTATGAAATGTAGTGCATGGAAGAGAACAGATACATAAATTGTGATCTGTTCCTATGGTAGGACCCTCTACAGCAGTGAAAGTGAATGTCACCCTTGAAAACATTGTGCTAAGTAAAAGAAGCCGGGCACAAAAGGCACACATTGTATGATGCCACATGTATGAAAGATGTAAGTTTCCGAATATTTTCATCAGCCCAAAAGGTGACCCCGTATGCATGAAGCAGTCACAGTCCTCATTCTCCAGCCCTTGGCAACCACTAATCTGCTTTTTGTCTCTGTGGATTTCCCTATTCTGAATATTTTATATCAGTAGAATCATTTCATATGTGACCTTTTATGTCAGGCGTCTTTCACGCAGCATGATGTCTTCAAGACCGTCTAGGCAGTAACAGGTATCAGTGCTTCGTTCCTTTTCAGGCCTCAATAACATCCCATTGTATGGATGGACCACGCTTTGTTTATCCACTATCTGTGCGTGGGCATTTGGGTCGTTTCCATCTTCTGCGGGTTGTGAATAATGCTGCTTTGACCGTGTACTTTGAAGAGTCTTCCAGAAACTATTATGGGTTCTTGCTCATAGGATAGCAGGGCTACAGGATGTCCAGACCCCGGGCAGCTCATTCCTCTTGCTTCGTTTGGTGCTCGACTGTGCTGCGTGTAAGAATCACAGAGGAGGGCTTTTTAAAAACCCATAAGCCCAGACACACCCCAGACTGACCACCTAGGGTGCTCTGGGATGGGGCCCGGGTGTCAGGCATTTGGAAACTCCCCAGACAGTGACGGTGTGCAGCCCAGTTGGAAACCGATGCACTGGGCCATCTTTTTAAGACATGAGCTCCTTATTTCTGTTCACTGCGCAAGGCCATTCTTTTGTACTGTGTCGCCTTGGGCTTATAAGAAGAGTTAATTTAGTATCATTTATTAGTGTGTATCCTTAGTTATAGAAACTGTGAACTAAGCTACATTTTCTCTATCTTTTTTTATTTTGGTATTTATTTAGTTAGTAAGTTAGTCAGTAGAAATAAGGTCCCACTCTGTTACCCCAGGCAGCTGGAGTGCAGTGGCACCTTCATAGCTCACTGCAGCCTTGAACTCCTGGGCTCAAGTGATCCTCCTTCCTCAGCCTCCCAAGTAGCTGGGACTACAGGCATGCCCCGCCATGCCCGGCTAATTTTTTATAGAGACACGGTCTCTCGCTCTTGCTCAGGCTGGTCTCGAACTCCCAGCCTCCCAAAGTGCTAGGATTATAGGCATGAGCCACTGCGCCTGGCCATGAAATGAAATCTTAATGCATGAACCTTGAGGAGATTAATGCTAAACGAAATGCGTCAATCACCAAACAACAAACACCGGATTGTTCCACTTACATGAAGTCCCAGGAGTCATCGAATTCATAAAGACAGAAAGTAGAACAGTGATTGGCAGGGCCTGAGGGGGAGGGCCGGGGAGGTAGTGTTTAACAGGGACAGAGTTTCAGTTTGAGAAGATGAAGCCGTTCCGGAGACGGCTGCTGGTAATGGCTGCTCAGCAGTGTGAATGTTCTTAATACCACAGAACTGCATGCTTAAAAATGGCGAACGTGGTACATTTTATGTATCTTTTACCACAGTTAAAAAATATATATATGTTTTTGAAAGACAGCCTGGTGCAGCAGCACACACCTGTAGTCCCAGCTACTCGGGAGGCTGATAGGGGAGGATCGCTTGAGCCCAGGAGTTCAAGTGCGGTCTGGGAAACATAACAAGACTCCATCTCAAAATAAAAACAATGTAGGGCTTAAAAATACCAGCAGAAGCTTGCAGGAATCTTGGGTATTAGCCAGGGTGGGAGTAGCAGCTTCAAAGTGATCCCGGCTGCAAGTTGACCCATCTGTCCAAGCCTCCGCCTCCCCCAGGCAATAAGACTCCTACGATAATAAAAGTCATCATTTGGCCTTCGCTATTGATGAACATTTAAAGAGTCCTTAACGGGAGCTGGAGTCATCATCCTGGCCACTTCTCTGGGTGTGGAGGAAAGAGCCCTACCTCGGCTCTGAATTTTCTCTGTGCAACCTAAGGTATATGCACAGCCTCTCTGAGCCTTGCTTCTTCCTCCAGAATTTGCAAACTGCACCGGTTTTGGGGGGTGCTCTGAATTAAGGGTGGGTTGACTAGAAGGCAGGGGGTTGAAGCACACCCTTGGTACGCCGGTGACAGTAGGGCACACTCCCGTACCTCCCAGGAGCAGTCGAGCTGTCCCGGCGCCACCCCATGGCGTCCTGGCTCTGCGCCATGCTGCACTGTTTTGGGAGTTACATTCTGGCCGACCTGCTCCTCGGGGAGCCCCTGATCGACTACTTCAGCAACAACTCCAGCATCTTGCTGGCCTCCGCGGTCTGGTAAGCAATGCCTTGCGTGGGAGAGCAGAGCCGGGAGCGGGGCAGGGGCAACTGGGGCACCGGGGAGGTGGGAGGCGTGAGGATGGAGGATCGGGGTGCACCAGCACTACCTGCATGGTGGCCCTGAGCACTCCGCCCTCCACACCCGGCTCTGATCTGGGCCCGGCACGTTGCAGGGCAGCGGGGGGCGGCGGGGAAGGGTCTGACACCATCACGCACCCCGCCTCCTGTCGGCCTGCCCCTCCCCTCACATTCAATTCTCTCCCCAAAGGTACTTGATTTTCTTCTGTCCCCTGGATCTCTTCTATAAGTGTGTCTGCTTCCTGCCCGTCAAACTCATCTTCGTGGCCATGAAGGAGGTGGTGAGAGTCCGCAAGATCGCGGTGGGCATCCACCACGCACATCACCACTACCACCATGGCTGGTTCGTCATGATCGCCACAGGGTGGGTCAAAGGTAAATAGGACAGTGACAATGACCATGAAAGATCACCGGAGTTGAGAACTTTTCGTTCTACTGGTGGTGCTACGGGGCACCCAAGTGGGGCAGCCATTGCTCCGGGCTCAGAGGTGTGAAGACTGGAGTAGATGTCCAAACCTCCCCCATTAGAAGACACCTGTAGGAGGCCGGGCACGGCGGTGGCTCACATCTGTAATCCCAGCACTTTGGGAGGCCAAGGCAGGAGGATCGCTTGAGCCAGGAGTTCAAGACCAGCCTGGACAACATAGCCAGACCCCATCTCTACAAAAAAATAGAAAAAATTAGCCAACCATGCTGGTATGTGCCTGTAGTCCCAGCTACTCGAAAGGCTGAGGCAGGAGGATCACTTGAGCCCAGGAGTTGGAGGCTGCCGTGAGCTATGATGGTGCCACTGCACTCTAGACCTGGGAGACAGAGTGAGACCCTATCTCAAAACAAACTAACAAACAAAGAAACCACTTCAGTGTACATAGGAAGATTTCTTCTGGAAATGTGACTGTCAAAGGTAAACAGGGCAATGACAATAACAAAAGCCAATGTCGCTAGAGTTCTCAGCTCGGGCGCTACTGACATTTGGGGCTGGATTATTCTGTGTGGTGGAGGCCGTCCTGTATATCGTAGGATATTTAGCAGCGTCCCTGGCCTCCACCCACCAGATGCTAGTAGCACCCTTGTCCCCAGCTGTGCCAACTAGACATGTCTCCAGATGTTTCCAAATGCCTCCTGGAGAGCAGCATCCTTCCAGGCGAGCACCTCTTTCCTAGAGCTCTAGCTACAAGCGTTCTTAACCTCTGTACACAAGGCGCTTCTCTCAGCCTAGCAAAGCTTACAGGCCCTTTTGTTGTTAGATGCAAAAATACAGAGGATGCCAAAGGGAAGCCCATTATTTTAAAATAGAGTCATCAAAATGTCTTCTTAATGCAATACAGTAATTTCATGCTTCTTTCTTAATGCACAAAATAGCAGCACCTAGTGACTGTCGATCTTCTGAAGTGACATTGAGCACAAACAGTATCTTGAAACCATCTGCAGAAACTGGAAAGTGAAAAAAAAACAAGGCTGTGGGTTCTGTTGGTGGCAGTGACACCCTTGAGTATCCTGCTGAGATCACTGCCTCCCTTCCTGGGGGAAGGGAAGGTTGGATTTCAGGGAGAGGGTTGTGGAAATGAAGTTGTAATTCTGCTTCCTCTCTGGCTCTGTGGACCCCAGGTTAAGATCCCTGATTCAAAAATTGTCCGTTTTTTTTTTTTTTTTTTTTTTGAGACAGAGTCTCACCCTGTTGCCCAGGCTAGAGTGTCGTGGCATCAGCCTAGCTCACAGCAACCTCCAAGTCCTGGGCTCAGGCAATCCTCCTGCCTCAGCCTCCCAAGTAGCTGGGACTATAGGCATGCGTCACCATGCTGGGCTAATTTTTTCTATATATTTTTAGTTGGCCAATTAATTTCTATTTTTTTAGTAGAGATGGGGTCTCGCTCTTGCTCAGGCTGGTCTCGAACTCCTGACCTTGCGCGATCCGCCCGCCTCGGCCTCCATGTCCTTTTTTCTCCCCCCCTTCATCTATGCTAATGGGCAGACGAAGGTAGACTTTAAAACAAAAATGTTACTAGAAATAAACAGGGACATTTTATAATGATAGAAGGATCAACCTGCCAGAAAGGTATAATAATGATAAACATACATGTACCTAGAAACATAGCACTAAAATGCATAAAGCCGAAGTTAAGGGAGAAAGAGACAATGATTAATAATTGAGAAATGGGCCCAGGACTGACACAAAGGCAGGGAATGAAGGCCCAAGCAGGTGCTAAAAACCACCGGGGGGTGGGGACCTGGGGGTGGCGGGCTTGTTCAGAAGCACCCTGTCCTGTAGGCTCTGGCGTTGCCCTCATGTCCAACTTCGAGCAGCTGCTCCGAGGGGTCTGGAAGCCAGAGAGCAACGAGCTCCTGCACATGTCCTTGTGAGTATCCCACCGCCCTTCTCCTCTGGCCCTCCTGTCTGCACAGGTGCCCGACCCTGGGTTGGATCCTGCTGATAACTTGAAGAAGCCTCCAGCCCTGATTCTGAGGCTTTCAGAAGCTTCCAGAGGCTATGGCTGGGGAAGCCCACAGTAGGAGCCTGGGGCTGGGGTTGGAGAGGGTGGGGAAGGCAGAGCTGCAGGGAGGAGGTGACCACTTAATTGGGGTTTTGAAGAGTGAATAGGAGTTTTCTGGCTAAGAGGGAACCTTCAGAGGCCGGCACCTCTACCAACTGTTGGATCAGAAAAGAGCAGCAATTTTGTAAAGATCGCTCATCTAAAATAATAATAATAATAATATTTTTTTAAAAAAGGAAGAAAAGAGCAGTAATACTGCTTGTTCTACAGGGTCAGGGTACAGGGTATGGGAGGGGAGTGAGGGGTACAGAATGTGGGGAGTGAATGTATTTGGGACTAAGTGGGCAGGGCCACACGACAGCATCCAAGACCCAACCCAAGATCCTAAGCTGCATTTAGGCTAATACGTTTTGGGTTTTTGAAATTAGAAGTCCAAGATCAAGGCCTAATACATATTTAAGAAACTTTATATGTTTGGGCTAGTTAAATTTTTTCTCCAGTCTACAATAAGTAAAGCTACAAGCCATGAAGATATGACAAAACTAAAGCACTTACTCGTGTGCTAATGAAAATCTCCTCCCATTTCACACTTGTATCGCATCACATCCCCAAGAGAAGCCTGTTCCCACGCTCAGTTCACCAGGTGGGGAAATGGGAGCCCAGAGCCCTTACATTGCTGGCTACTTAACGGGCAAGTGGCTTCCCCTCTTGGCCTCTATTTCCTTCTCATCAGCTGAACAGGGTTCAGGGGAATCACACACCTGGCCCTAGCGAGCGCTTTGGAAATATTAGTTAGAATTACCATCATTAAATACATGCAATGAGCAGCAGGCATCAGGAAGAGAAGTCATGGGTCTGTCTTCTGCAGCAAATGAAAACGGTAAACCTATTCCACAAGGAAAAAAGGAAAGTGAAGGAAAGCCCTGTGTGTTGGAATCACATGTTCAGGGGCAGTGAGCTGTTTGAGGGGCATTCCCAAGGCCATCTTGAAGTCCTGTGATTTGCTAGAAGGACGCACAGAGCTCAGCAAAGCCGTTATACTCAGAGTTGTGGTTTATTATAGCGAAAGAATACAGATTAGAATCAGCAGAGATAAGATGTGTGTGTGGCAGGGTCCAGGAGAGACCGGGTGAGAACTTCCAATTATCTTCTCCCAGTGGAGTCACAAGGACAGCATTTAATTTTCCCAGCGGCAGTGTGTGACAACATGCGTGGTGTATTGCCAATCAGAGACGCTCCCCTGAGCCTCGAGGTCCAGGGTTTTTATGGAGGCTCCATCACCTAGACACGGGTGACCGCCTGTGTGGCTGACCTTAGTCTCCAGCCCCGCTAGAAGTCAAGTTCATGCTGCATGGCCCAAGACCCCCACCATAAATTACATTGTTACTATCTGGTGTGACCCAAGACCTCCCCACGGGCAAACAAAAACACTGTTATCGGGCAGGACAATCCAAACGCTTAGAATGTATATCCCAGGAGCCAGGCAAAGACCAGACCTTTCTTTGGGTCAGGTTAACCTGTCACCGCACTGGGAGACACCACGTCATCCACGCCAACCATGCATCTTTGCCCCTCACACTCAAGAACTGGGGCTGGGGCAGAGGTACAAAGACCTGAGCGATGCACGTGACCCCTAGTAACGGCGGCTCCTCCCTCCAGCCCCACCAAGGCCAGCCTGTACGGAGCCGTACTCTTCACCCTCCAGCAGACCCGCTGGCTCCCAGTGTCCAAAGCCACTCTCATCTTCATCTTCACCATGTTCATGGTGTCCTGTAAGGTAAGCCTGTCTCTGCCTGTGGCCTTCCTGCCTTGACTGGTGCCACCCCACACCTTCAGACTGGGAGCAGGGACATTGGACACTCATAGCCTTATGTGGCCAGGACAGTACAGCCCAGAGAGAAGAAGCTTGGTGGTAGGTCCGTGGCAGGAGAGTCTTTAAAAGACAGTGTCCAGCGGGTGGGGACCAGGCCTTCTACACAAATGGCCCAGTGTGAGCAAAGGTTGAGGCGGGCCTGGAGCCTTGAGTGTGGAGACCACAGGGACAAGAGGCTGAGAAGGCACTCTCCGGTAGCTAGGGGCTCAGATGCACCAGGAATGGGCCTTGGCTGGTGCTCATACCTTGAGTTGGGGTCACCCCAACCAGGAGGGGTCTTTAGAGGCTACCCCGTCCTCCCTCCGGCATAGCTGGGGAGCTCTGGTGCTGGCTCCCCTCAGCATGCAGGCCCCAGCTCGGGGCTGTGTCTTCCCCAGGTGGGGATTACGGAGCTGTTAAAAGCCAGTGATTTTGCCTAGGCACAGTGGCTCATGCCTCTAATCCTAGCACTCTGGGAGGCCAAGGTGGGAGGATCACCTGGGGCTAGCAGTTCAAGACCAGCCTGAGCAAGAGTGAGACCCATTTCTACTATTATAAAAATAGAAAAATTAGCCGGGCATGGTGGCGCACACCTGTAGTCCCAGCTACTCGGGAGGCTGAGGCAGGAAGTTGCTTGAGCCCAGGACTTTGAGGTTGCTGTGAGCTAGGCTGACGCCACGGCACTCTACTCAGGGTGACAGAGTGAGACTCTGTCTCAAAAAAAAAAAAAAAAAATCCAGTGATCACAAGTCCCCCAGCATTAGGGGAGAAGCACGAGGGGAGGAGACAGCTGGGTCCTGCTCCACCTGTTTGCAGTTCAACCTCAGGCCAAGTGTCTGAATCTACTCAGGCTGCTCTAACAGAATACTGTAGACCAGGCGTCCTCAAACTAAGGCCCGCGGGCCACATGCAGGTGTTTTTGCCCATTTGTTTTTTTACTTCAAAACAAGATATGTGCAGTGTGCATAGGAATTTGTTCATAGTTTATTTTTTAAACTATAGTCTAGCCCTCCAACGGTCTGAGGGACAGTGAACTGGCCCCCTGTTTAAAAAGTTTGAGGACCCCTGCTGTAGACTGTATAGACTGGGCAGCTTGTAACCAACAGAAATTTATTTCTCACGGTTCTGGGGGCTGGGAAGTCCAAAACCAGGGTGCCAGTGTGGTCGGGTGCTGGGCAGGGCCCTCTTCCTAGCTGCAGATGGCTGACATCTCGCCGTGTCCTCACGTGGTGGAAGGGACTGGCTGGCTCTCCCAGGCCCCTTTTGTAAGGGCACGAATTCCACCACAAGGGCTCCACCCTCATGACCTAACCACCTCCCCAAAGGCCTCACCTAGTACCATCGCCTTGCTGGTTAGGTTTCCATATGTGGACTCTGGGGGAACTAGGCATTCAGACCATGGCATTTGGCACAGCTCCCCTCTGAGCCCAGGTGTGTTGGGGGGTTCATAGCGGGAGGGTGACCGACAGTCCCACTATGCCGGAGACTGTCCAGGCTTCAACACCAGGAGTCCCATGTCCTGGGGAACGTGGGGTGGCTGGTCGTCCTCCTGGGGGTGCATGCACCCAGATAGCTGGGCTTCCCTGACATTCTCTCCTTCTTATCTCCCTTCCCCTGCCTGCTTTGCTTCCTGCCTCGGTTTCCCTCCTGCTCTCTTGCTGTCCCCCCACCTCAGGTGTTCCTGACGGCCACTCACTCGCACAGCTCCCCTTTTGATGCCCTAGAGGCCTACATCTGCCCCGTGCTGTTTGGGGCAGCCTGGGGGGGTGACTATCACCATGACAACCACGGAGGGTCCCACGGCGGTTCCCATGGCGGTGGCGGGCCAGGCGCCCAGCATTCTGCTGTGCCCGCCAAGTCCAAGGAGGAGCTGAGCGAGGGTTCCAGGAAGAAGAAGACCAAGAAGGCGGATTAGGGGCTGGCCTGAGGGGCCCTGGGGAGAGGACCCCGACCAGGACCCTCTGAACCGGGAGGTGTCCTGGGCTCGGATCTTCCCTTTCCTGGCCTTGCTGTCCCCGTCTGTGAGTTGCGGCCATCCGCCTACCCGCCAGGGCTGATGTGGGAGTTAACGGAGGGTCCTGCTCTCTCTCCCAGGCCCCACAGAGTCACAGCCTTTGGGGGGTGTGGGGTCAGCCAATGGAATCCCAGCAGCAGCTCCAGCCAGAAACCCCAGCCGTTAGATTCTTGGTTCTATTTTTCCTTCTCTAAACTTGCGCCCTGACTCCGAAAGACTCTCAAGCCACGTCGAGACTCCTTCATCTGATGGACATTTCCGAAGTACCTGCGGTGAGGCTGGGGCTGTGATTGTTAAGTTTCGTCTCACCCACAGTGGCTAGACTTTCTCCCGTCCGCAGAAAGTTCCCACTCCGGTAGGGCATCTCTGGGCAGGCGACCTCCCTGCTCTGAGCTTCCCATTCCCCATCCATGCAGCAGAGGCCCGTGGCCCTGCTCCGTGTAGAAGGGCTGACATGAGGCTGCACGTGGGAAAGCTTTACAAGTTCGCAGACAGCGTGCAGTCGGGAGGGAAGGCCAGGACGGTTGTGAATTACGATCGAACATGGCTTTGCACATTAGATCGTTTGTGTTTGTGGATCAGAGAACCTCTCGAGTCACCCCGCTCAAAGGAAGCCCTCGGTAGACACAGCTGGGGCAGGCTGGAGAGAGCACAATGTGCGTGAGGCTTGTTCTGATCCATTGCCTTCAGGCTGCCCATAAACCAAAGAAATGCAGCCGGCTGGGCAGGTTTCCAAAATCCAGCGTCACCAAGGGGCTCCACGCGCTGGGACCTGAAGGTAGTAGTCCTCCCTCATGTTGGAAGTCCACTGTTACTCATTCAGTCATTCAACAAACATACTGATACCTACCTACTCTGTACTGAGTCTTGTGCTGCTGCTGGGCAGGCCGGGGAACTTGCTTTGGGGTGATTGAGGGGGATGGTGGCTGAAGGGTCCCTCCTGGCCACCCTCATCTCAGCCTTGGCCACCAGGACATCTGAGAAGGGTGGATGCGGTGGGCATGGCCAGTCTCAGGTGAGGTTGGGGTCCCAGGTGTTGCCTAGCTGTTGAGAAAGTGCCTTGTTCCAGGGATGCCTGGGAGCTGGGTGGGTCCTGAGGCAGTAAGGCCCCCAATCTCATCCTTTTGCATGTCCGTCAAAGCTTGGCGTGAGGCGTCAGCCAATAAATCTGCTGCGACTGATCCCTCACGGCTTGTCTTACTCTTTCTTAGGCTTTTGGCTTCACACTATACGGACATTGCAGGGTCTGTGTCCTCAGAGATGCTCGGGGGTTCCAAAGGAACGATGGTTGTGGCAGCCCCTGATCGCTGGCGGAGATGGCAGCAGTGGGTGAGGTCTGCAGGATTTGAGGTCAAGCAGACCTGGGTTCGAATCCCTGCTCAGCCACCAACAGGCTGAGTGGCTCCTCCCCTCTCTGAGACTGTTTGCGGTTGGAATTTGCAACTGAGAGTCCCATGCAAGACCCTGTTAAGAGAATGTAAGACAAACCACGGCTGGGAGAAAATCTTTGCCAATCATGCATCTAATGAAGGGGCTGTGTCCAGAATACTGAGAGAGTTCTCAAAACCCAATAATAAGGCCAGGCATGGTGGCTCATACCTGTAATCGCAGCACTTTGGGAGGCCGAGGTGAGAGGATCACTTGAGGTCAGGAGTTCGAGACCAGCCTGAGCAAAAGCAAGACCCCGTCTCTACTAAAAATAGAACAATTAGCTGGGCATGGCAGTACATGCCTGTAGTCCCAGCTACTCAAGAGGCTGAGGCGGGAGGATCACTTGAGCCCAGGAGTTTGAGGTTCTGGTGAGCTATGATGACGCCACTGCACTCTAGCCCAGGTGACAGAGTGAGAACCTGTCTCAAAAAAAAAAAAAAAAAAAATGAATGAGTGAACACCTGTGCTCCATCCATACATAGTCACAGTGCCTAGCAATAGAAAGGGGTGAACATGCAACAACAGGAATGGGCCTCAAATGCATCATGATGGGTGAAAAAAGCCATAGAAACAAGAACAGACACTGTATGAGTCCATTTATATACCATTCTAGAAGGCTGGGCATGGTGGCTCATGCCTGTAATCCTAGCACTGTGGAAGGCCAAGGTGGGAGGATCACTTGAGATCAGGAGTTTGAATCCAGCCTGAGCAAGAGTGAGACCCTGTCTCTACTGAAAATAGAAAAATTAGCCAGGTGTTGTGCCCTGTATTCCCAGCTGCTCGGGAGGCTGAGGCAGGAGGATGGCTTGAGCCTAGGAGTTGGAGGCTGCAGTGAGCTATGATCACACCCTTGCACTCTACCCAGGGCAACAGAGTGAGACTCTGTCTCAAAAAAATAAAATAAAATAAAAATTTTAAATTCTAGAAAAGGCAAACTAATTTGTAGCAACAGAAATCTGATCAGTGGGTGCTTTGAGAAAGGGAGACAGGCCAGGGCAGGCAGAAGGAATTTCGAAGAGGCATGAGAAAACTGGGCGATGGATCTATTGACGATCTTCCAGGGGTCCTCAAACTACGGCCTGTGGGCCACATGCAGCCCGCTGAGGACATTTATCTGGCCCGCCGGGTGTTTTTGCCTGTTTTGTTTTTTTACTTCAAAATAAGATATGTGCAGTGTGCATAGGAATTTGTTCATAGTTTATTTTTTAAACTATAGTCCGGCCCTCCAACGGTCTGAGTGACAGTGAACTGGCCCCCTGTTTAAGAAGTTTGAGGACCCCTGATTCTTGACTGTGGTGCTGATTTCATGGGTCTATACACACATCAGAACTTCTTAAATTGTACATTTTAAATATGTGCAGTTCCTTGTATGTTATAGCTCAGTGAAGCTGTAAAAAGAAAACCTTCCATAATAATAATAAATTCATTAAAAATTGGGCAGAAGAAGCCAAGTATGATGGTGTGTGCCTGTAGTCCCAGCTACTCTGAAGGCCGAGGCGGGAGGATCGCTGGAGTCCAAGAGTTCAGGCCCAGCCTGCAGTGCAACATGATGAGATCCTGTCTCAAATAAAACAAAAATCGGCAGAAGATTCGAACAGACACATCATCAAAGAAACTATAGGAATGGCAAGTATCACAGGAATTGCACCTTAAAACCACAAGAAAATGCCATTGCCTATCTGTGAAGAACTGAATTGTGTTTCTTCAAATTCGTATGTTGAAGTCCTCATGTCCAAGGTGATGGTATTAGAGGTGGGGCCCTTGGGAGGTGATTAGGTTATGAGGGTGGAACCCCCGTGATGCATTTGGTGCCCTTTCAAGAGGCCCCAGAGAAAACTTGAGCTCCATCTACCACGTGACGATATGGGAGAAGATGCTATCTATGAACCAGAATGTTCACTAGATGCTAAATGTGCCGGCACCTTGATCTTGGACGTCCCAGCCTCCGGAACTGTGAGAAATACATTTCTGTTGTTTATAGGAAATGCAAAGGGACTAAGACAGGAGATAAAGTCTTTAAATGGGTAATTAAGTTAAAATGAGTTCTTTAGGGTGGGCACTTATAAAGACGGCAGTGGTATCCATGTGAGAAGAGATTAGGGTACAGACATGCATGGAGGGAAGACCATGTGACAATACGGGGAGAAGGAGGCCATCTGCTGGCTGAGTACAGAGACCGCAGAAGAAATGAAACCTGCAAACACCTTGAACTCAGACTTTCAGCCTCAAGAACTGTGAAAAAAAAAATTCTGTTATTTAAGCCCCCTAATCTGGGTAGGGAGCAGTATTTTGTTATGGCAGCCCTAGCAAACTGATGCATACCTTTCTTTTCCCCTTGAGACGAGGTCTCACTCTGTTGCCTGGGTGGGGTGCAATGGCATCATTACAGCTCACTGCAACCTCACACTCCTGGGCTCAAGCAATCCTCCTGCCTCAGCCTCCTGAGTAGCTGGGACTACAGGCATGCACCACCACGCCCAGCTAATTTTTCTATATTTTGTAAGAGACTGGGTCTCTTGCTTAGACTGGTTTCCAGCTCCTAGCCTCAAGCGATCCTCCCGCCTCAGCCTCCCTGAGTGCTAGGATTACAGGCGTGAGCCACCAAGCCCGAGCCTGGCCCTGTTCTGTATTTTGATTGTGGCCGTAGTTATACAACTGTATGTGTTTGTCGGAACTTGAAGAATTACATGCTTACGCTCTACTTTCATCTAAAAAGGAAAGGAAAAAGAAGAAAATAGAGGCCAGCCTCTGAGGTTTCCCAAATTCGTTCAAATCCTGGCTTTTCACCTCTTGAGATGTGTGGCGTTGGGCAAGTAAATCCTCTTCTTTGTGCCTCGGTTTCCTCTTAGGGCGGCAAGGAGGAGTTAGCTAGAAAGCCGTTGGCATGAGATGAGGTCCGGAGTGGGGATGACAAAAGCCAGCTCTGTGAAAATGCCTGGATAGACTCTGCCTGGGTTTATCTTGCACCGGGTGGGTGTTGGCGGTAAGCCAGCTCCCTGCCTTCCAGCGGGAATGTTCTGAGATCTCATTTTCTGAGAAAACAGATTGTACCAAAATAGCCTCCTAGCCTATTCTGGGCCCCCCACTGGCCGGCCGGGGGATGATTGGCAGGACAAGGTGGCCCTGCCGTGCCGTGTAGGTGTAAGGACGAGGATGGCTGGCTCTGAATTCCAGGCTAATTTTAGCTGCAGCAATCATACTCAGTAACTTCCTTGGTCTCGGATTGGGAGAAAGGTCCTTTTTGCCACTTAAAAATAAAAAGAAAAAAAACTGATGAAACACACAACATAAAATTTACCATCTTAACCATTTTTTTTTTTTTTTTTTTGAGACAGAGTCTCACTCTGTTGCCTGGGCTAGAGTGCTGTGGTGTCAGCCTCGCTCACAGCAACCTCAAACTCTTGGGCTCGAGCGATCCTTCTGCCTCAGCCTCCCAAGTAGCTGAGACTACAGGCATGCGCCACCACGCCCGGCTAATTTTTCTATATATTTTTAGTTGGCCAATTAATTTCTTTCTAGTTTTAGTAGAGACGGGGTCTCGCTCTTGCTCAGGCTGGTTTTGAACTCCTGACCTTGAGCGATCCTCCTGCCTCGGCCTCCCTGAGTGCTAGGATTACAGGCGTGAGCCTCCGAGCCCGGCCATCTCAACCATTTTTAGGTGCACAGCTCAGTGGCATTAACGACATTCGCGTTGCGCAGCTGTCACCATCACCGTCTCCAGAACTCTCTCGTCTTGCAAAACCGAAACTCTGTCCCCATGGAGCACGGAGTCCCCATGTCCCATCCCCCAGGCCCTGGCGACACCACACTGCTTCCTGTCTCTGTGAATCTGACTGCTCCAGGGATGGACTCACAGCCAGGGTATTTATTTAGTTTTTGACACAGGGTTATGTTTTCCAGGCTGGCCTCAAACTCCTGAACTCAAGTGATCCTCCTGCCTCGGCCTCCCCAGTAGCTGGGACTACAGGCTTGAGCCACCCTGTCCAGCCTCAACACCTTATTATAAAATGGGCTTTGTATTAGATGATTTTGCCTAACTGTAGGCTAATCCAAGTGTTCTGAGCACATTTAGGTAGGCTTGGCCAGACATCTCTAGGGGAAAAAAAAGCCAGACATGTACCCACAGTCACACCTACTTGGGAGGCTCAGGCATGAGGATTGCTTGAGCCCAGGAGTTTGAGGCCGCAGTGAGCTATGATGACACCAGTGCACTCTAGCTTGGGTAACAGAGCAAAATCATGTCTCAAAAAGAAACAAAGAAATAGAGTCTGAAGAATAATATTCCATTCTGTGAATATACCACATTTTGTTCATCCATTCATTTTTCGGAGTTTCTTCTGCCTTTTGGCCACTGTGAATACTGCTGCTCTCAACACGGGCACACAATCTCTCTGAGACTTTGCCTTCAACTCGTTTGGGTAAATGCCTAGAAGTGGAATTACTGGATCATATGATAATTCAATATTTAATTTTTTTAAGAAACCACACTTCATCACTTTTGATGTGTTATATTCATTAGAAGCAAATCTTAAATGCCCTACACTCGAGGGTAGGGGATTACACAAGGAAGTGAGTACCAGGAGATGAGAACAAAGGCCATTCCTGGCCGGGTGCAGTGGCTCACGCCTGTAATCCTAACACTCTGGGAGGCCGAGGCGGGAGGATTGCTCAAGGTCAGAAGTTCGAGATCAGCCTGAGCAAGAGCGAGACCCTGTCTCTACTAAAAATAGAAAGAAATTAATTGGCCACCTAAAAATATATATAGAAAAAATTAGCCAGGCATGGTGGTGCATGCCTGTAGTCCCAGCTACTGGGGAGGCTGAGGCAGGAGGATCGCTTAAGCCCAGGAGTTTGAGGTTGCTGTGAGCTAGGCTGACACCACGGCACTCTAGCCCCAGCAACAGAGCGAGACTCTGTCTCAAAAAAAAAACAAACAAAAAAAAAACAGAGGCCATTCTGCCTACCATGTCTTATAAGCAAATCCAGGCTACAGCTGAACCTAGAAGTTTCTATTAAGCATGCACAACATGCCAAGCACAGAAGCAGGTATTATGCACACAGTGAGGTGGTGTGTGATCCTCATTTTATGGAAAAAAAATTTAGGCTCCAAGTGAAGTGTGTTAACATGGGTCTCATGTTACTAACAGTGGGTCGGTACTAAAATCCAGGCCCACCTATTTCCAAACACTATGCTTTTCCCTGTATACTTCACTGCTCTGATCCTCACTAGGGATGTGCAAGCTACATGCACGGGAAGCGTCTAATGTGATCCCCGACACGCGCAGACAGTAGCCAAGTTCCCATCCCACGCTTGTTCCCAGGTCACCCTCCAGCAGTTGCCTCGGATGTGGGTGGTTATAACTGCGTTTACTCTGTGCTTTCTTGTTGGCACCTGCCTGGAGGCATCTGTGAAAGTCCCAGCTCAATTAGTGGAGGAAATGAGCACCTAATTGAGCCCGTAGAAGCCAGCTGAGAGGTCAAAGTGAGGGCACAAGGACAGGTGTTGGCAGACCCAGCGTGAGTTCTGGTTTTACTACTAATTTGCCGTGTGACCTTGGGTGAACCCCTCCTGGTCAAATGAAAATGTTGGACTAGGTCAGGGGTAGGTAAACTATGGCCCCCCACCTGTGTTTGCAAATAAAGTTTTATTGGCACACAGCCACGTATCTTTGTTTACATGTCATCTATAGCCCCTCCTGTGCTACAACAGCAGGGTCCAGTCGTTCCGACAGATCATCTGGCCGGCACAGCTGAATATATTGACTATCTGGCCATTTGCAGACAAAGTTTGCCACCCTCTGGACTAGATGTGTTTTTTTTTTTTTTTTTTTGAGACAGGTTCTCACTATGTTGCCCAGGCGGATCTCAAACTCCTGGCCTCAAGCAATCCTCCCGCCTTGGCCTCCTGAGTAGCTGGGATGGCAGGCTTAGAAAAATCTTTAAATGTCAAGAAGCCACCAAACTCACAGTGACAGAAGTTTTTCAAAACTCTGTCTTTCCCTTGAAAGCCTGAATTTTATCATTGGCAACAAATACTGCCAGTTGTTTTCCTCGAGGTGACAGGCTCGCTTTGTTCATTTTTAAGAAAATGCCTGCAAACAACCACATCTGAATCACAGTTTGCCAGACACTTCCAGCAAAAATGGTACCACCTGGAAAAGGCCACCGGTTCAGCTGTCGACACAGCAAATGTTCACTCAAGTGCTTTTTCTAGAGATGACCATGGACTTGCTGCTTAGCAGGGGGGCTTTATGTGGGCTTCCCCTTTCATCACTCAGAGTATTAAAAAGACATGCATTCTCCTGTTATGGGGTGAATTGTGTACCCCCAAAAGATATATTGAAGCCATAACCCCTGGTACCTTATGCGACTTAATTTGGAGATAGGATCATCGAAGCTTTTTTTTTTTTCAGTTAGAGACAGAGTCTTGTTCTGTGCCCCTGGGTGGAGTGCAGTGGCATCATCATAGCTCACAGCAACCTCAAATTCCTGGGCTTGAGCAGTTCTCCTGCCTCAGCCTCCTGAGTAGCTGGGACTATAGCACCCACCCAACTGATTTTTCTACTTTTTGCAGAGGTGGGGTCTCATTATGAACAACAGAAATTTACAGTTCTCAGTTCTGGAAGCTGGGAATTCCAAGTTCAAGGTGTTAGCACATTTGGTATCTGCTGAAGTTCTGCTTTTTGATTTATGAATGATGTGTACTAACTGTGTCCTTACATGGTAGAAGCAGAGAAGGCAGCTCTATGGGGCCACCTATAAGGCCACTTATAAGGGCACTAATTCCATTTATGAGGGCTCCAGCCTCATAACCTAATCACCTCCCAAACGGCCACTTCCTAATACCATTGACATGGTGATCAGGTTTCAATATGGCAATTCGGCAGGTGGGGTGGAAGGGATGACACAGACATTCAGAAGATAACACAAATGTCATCAAATTGAGGTGAGTTCTTTAGAGTGGGCCCTAATCCAATGACAAGTGTCCATATCAGAAAAAGGAAATTTGAGGACGGGCGAGGTGGCTCACGCCTGTAATCCTAGCACTCTGGGAGGCCGAGGCGGGTGGATCGCTCAAGGTCAGGAGTTCAAAACCAGCCTGAACAAGAGCAAGACTCCATCTCTACTAAAAATAGAAAGAAACTAATTGGACAACTAAAAATATATAGAAAAAATTAGCTAGGCATGGTGTAGCCATGCCTGTAGTCCCAGCTACTCGGGAGGCTGAGGCAGAAGGATTGCTTGAGCCCAGGAGTTTGATGTTGCTGTGAGCTAGGCTGACACCATGGCACTCTAGCCCGGGCAACAGAGTGAGACTCTGTCTCAAAAAAAAAGAAAAAAAGAAAAGGGAAATTTGGACACTCAGAGAAGAGAGAACCCTATTTTTTTGAGATAGGGTCTCACTCTTGCTCAGGCTGGTCTCGAAATCCTGGCCTCAAGCCATCCTCCCACCTTGGCCTCCCAGAGTGCTAGGGTTACAGGTGTGAGCCACCACACCCAGCCACGTATAGTAAATTAATATAGTACATATAATTTAAATTTCAGTGGTATATAGTAATTTAAAATAGCATATAGTAATTTAAATAACTATAGTATATCATTGCATGTAGTAAATTAATATGTTAAATATAGAACATTTACTATACTATTTATGGAACACTATATATTGAGAAAAGCCAAACTACCTCTCCCAAGCCTCATTTTTCCCTGCACCATGTTCCCAATGCCGTGTGAGGGTACGGTTCACGATGTTTCTGAGGCCGAACAGGAGACATGGGCTGAGTCGTTCACACCTAGGGCTGATGGGAGAGGACCCTCTCGGGCCGATGCCACGCAAGGGTCCTGGCGGGGCTGGTCCTCGGCTGCCCTTGTTGCAGACGGGCAGCATCACAGCTTGTAGGTGTAAGCTGAATTTTGATTTTTTAAAATGTTGCATTAAAATATTATTTAGTATTTAGACACAATTTAAAAAGTTGAAGAAAATATTACTTTTCTCTGTTGCTGTTTTTGTTGTTTGTTTGTTTTTGCCCTCCCTCCCCAAAGAGTGCTCCCTGGCCAGCACCTCCACCCTGCCCTGGGTTCAAGCTGCTTCTGCCCTTCCACAGGATGGCCTCCAGGGGGCGCAGCTTCACCGCTCATGGCTGAGCCCAGGCGCTTTGTGGCTCAGAGTTCATTAGTTTGGTTTCTTAACACTGCTCAGCCTGGATGCTTCCCTAAAGTGGTAGTGATGATGCAAGATGGCAAAGGAAGTGTAGAAATCTCCTGGCCTGGGGTTTAGAGCCTGCTCAGCGTATGGTGACAATCGTGGTTATTTTGGAAGAGTACAAACTGAAGACTATTTTATACTTTTCCTATGGAGAATTTCAGACACTCATGCAAGTAGGCAGAATAGTTTCGTGAGCCACCCTCCCTGCGGGCCCAGCCCCGCAACCATTACCCCCTCCCCAACGCCCCATCCCCCCATCCACCTCCCCATCTGGTATTATTTTGAAGCAAATACCAATTATCTTATCATTCCATAAATATTTTATTATGTATCTCTAAAAGATACACTCTTAAAAAAAATCAACCACAATACCATTGTTACACTTCAAAAAAGGTGCCAAGAATTTTTTTACTACCCACAGATTCCAGTTTAGCCAATGACTGCTGGGTTCCAGAATCGTATTTGGAATGACTCTCAGCTCACTTCCCTGCCGAGGGACCTTTGGCAAATTGTTTGTGACGCTTATTTTCTTTCTTTCTCCTTTTTTTTTTTTTTTAGAGACCAGGTGTCCCTCTTTCGTCCATACTGAAGTGCAGTGGCGTGATCACAGCTCATTGCAGCCTCCACTTCCTGGGCTCGAGGGATCCAGGAGGCAGGAGCCTTAGCCTCCTGAGTAGCTGGAACTATAGGTGTGCACCACTACACCCAGCTTGAAGCTTATTTTCATCATTGATAAGCCAAGGTTTATCAAACCAAACAAATTAAAGTCCCCAAGTTGCTGGGAGAATTGAGACAGCATGTATATTACCACCTGAAACTTCTATCCCTCAAAATATTGTAACACAGGCCAGGCGTGGTGGCTCACGCCTGTAATCCTAGCACTGTGGGAGGCCGAGGCAGGAGGATCGCTTGAGGTCAGGAGTTTGAGACCAGCCTGAGCAAGAGTGAGACACAGACTCTTACCCAAACTAGAAAACTTTAGCCGGGCATAGTGGCACACACGTGTAGTCCCAGCTACTCGGGAGGCTGAGGCAGGAGGATCACTTGAGGCCAGGAGTTCAAGGCTGCAGTGAGCTATGATGATGCCACTGCACTATAGCCTGGGTGACAGAGGGAGGGAGACTCTGTCTAAAAAAAAAAAAAGAAAAAAAAACAACCTGTAACATTATTATTACTACTGGTAGAGCAGTGGTTCTTGGTGGGGGGGACATTGTGCTCCCCAGTGGACAGTTTGGCAATATTGGGGTGCACTTGTGGTTGTTGTGATTGGTGTGTGTGTACTACTTGAATCTGGGGGGGAGACCAGGCATGCTGCTCACTCAGCACTTTATGTGGCACAGGACGGCCCCCGCCAGGAAGAACGGTCTGGCCCTGAGTGTCTTGCAGCATCGAAGACAGAAACCCAGGTCGGAGACTTAGATTTCAGTAACACTCGCTGGAACCTTGACATTGGCGGCTTCGTTGGTTTGATTCCTGACTCTACCACTTGTCGGGTGAGAGTGGCAGGAGGGATACTATTAATTCATCACGACCAGCATGTCTGGAGCCTGTGTCACCAGCCAGGCGTGGAGCAAAGCTCACTCTCTGTATAAACGCATTTCATTCTCTCGCCAGCCCGGGAGGGTGTTGAGAAAACTCAGGCCCACAGAGGTGAAGCGTCACGGGCAAGGGATTTCATCTCTCTACACCTTGTTTTTTTCCTTCCATGGGACAGGATCCTAATGTCTGCCTCTTGGGGACTGCCGACACGGAGTGCCAACCAGCTGGCACCTCCCAGACCCTCAACGAATGGCATCTGTTACGATCAGCTGTATTAGCTTGGCACACAACAGTTAACAACCAGGTCTGGCTGAGTGCCCGGCTAAGCCCGTGCCCAAGAGCCAAACAGTCCCTTTCATTATCTCAGTTGCTGGGAGAATTGGGCAGGAAGACACCCAAGAAGTACCGAAGACAAAAGTTACTAGGGTTGCTGCCGGGGGGGGGGGGTGTCTTCCGGGTGGAACTGAGCCCAGGAAACTTTCTTCTCTAACCTACTTCTCCAGAGGGTTCTAAATTGGCCCTTCCACCTCCAGCAAGAGCAAAAGGGAGGCCGGAGCCCCCAAGGAGCACCGAGGAGGCGGGCACTGCGGAGGGCCTCTGTCTTTCCTGGGGCAGCTCAGTCTTGCCCAGCCGTCTGCGGTCATGCACAAGCGTAGAGAAAGACAGAACAGTTGTGGATCAGCCCTTTGATGTGAGGACTGTTTACTGAGCACCTACTATGTGCCAGGCACGCCGACCTTGGCCGACAAGACCCTTGTGTTCATGGAACTCATGTTCTCACAGGAGAGACAAGCAGTGAGCAAGTAGGAACATACCCGCTGCTGGTGAGTACCATGCAGAAAGTTAAAATAGGGTGATGGCATCGGGAGTGACTTAGGGGACACTGAGCAACAGGGTGGTCCGCGAGAGCCCACCAGGAGGGAATATTTAAGCTGAAATGCGAGTGACATGGAAGGATACGGGATGGAGAGTTCGGGTACGGCACGTGCAAAGGCCCTTCGGCTGAAATAAGCTAGATGTGTTAGACCAGGGGTTCTCAGACAGCGGGAGACTCTGCCCCCTGGGGGATATTGCAATGTCTAGAGATACGTTTTAATTGTTACGACACTGGTGGTCGGGGCGGTGGTGGAGGCCAGGGATGCTCCTCAATGTCCTATAATGCACAGGACAAGCTCCGCCTGCAGAGCCTGACCTGGCACCAAGTGACATTGAGAAAGCCCAGTTTAGAGAATAGAAAGAAAGCCAGGGTCAAAGTCAAGGTCAAAGCCTTCTGATCCTCCTATGAACATCAGGAGGCATCACCAAGGGGTCACAGCCATACGCTGGAGGGGAGATAGGTCCAAGGAGCCTGCTGGGACCCAGGGAAATAGGGGAGGGAACAGAAATTATGGTGCAGGCAAATTCAAGGTCAAAAGATTGGTGAGAGGAGGCGTTAAGAGAAGGTCTGGACTGACACTGGAGCCCAGAACTGGGGCCTCAGGGAGGTCAGTGGGGTGAGGTCAACTGGAGGGTCCAGGTAGGTTGTGGGAAGAGGGCTGGATGGCCAGGTTGGCTTTGGGGTGGGGGCAAGACCAGCCCTCACTCCGCAACTCTGCCCTTCGGGCTAGTGAGAAATTTCTCATTCTGAGCCTCAGTCTTCTCATCTGTCAAATGGTGACAGTCGACTCCACTTAATGTGTCTTTACTGATGACTAAAGGGTTAACTCAGGAGGCCTGGGTTGTCCACACCCTGCACATTAAAGACCCCCCTGGGAGGTAACCTCTAAGTCCTTGGAGTATCCTGTCCGAAAAGAGTGTTTTTGTTTACTTGGAGGGTCTTGAATCACGCTAGACAGGAACGAGGTGATTTATGGTGTGAACTTTGGGTCGCATGGCATCAGCTGAGCCCTGGGCGTGCTGGAGATCGCCATCAGCCCTGCGGGTGGTCCACCATGCCGACACGACAGACCACCAATAAAATCCCTGGACACCAAAGCTCGGGCAGGTCCCTGGTTAGCAGTGCACCATGCGTGTTGGTGCGTGTCGCTGCTTGAAGACTCAAGCACTGTTCACACAACTTCACCGGGAGGAGACACCTGAAGTTCATTGTAGTAAACCATAACCGCGAGGACAACAGCTTTTCTGAATTCTCAGAGTCCTCCTGGCAAATCACTGAACCTGAGGACAGTCTCGGTGACCCCTGAATGGCAGAGCCTTTCTTGAGTGGACAAGGCGGGGAAGGGAAGTCGGGGCAGAAAGGATAATATGAACAAAGACACAAAGGTATGAAAAAGCCCAGGTTGTTCAGCAGAAGCGCTACCACTGGGTGCTTTACAGACCCATCCCCCGACTGCCTCATTCACGTTCTGTTCACGGTGGATTTTGGCATTGACCTTGATCTGCTAACACATTGCCTATTGCCTCTGGGTGTCCTGAGTGGTTCTCGTTCCTATTTCGCAGACCGCGTTGCTGAAGCCCCTTACGTAAACCCCCAGGAAGGGGATGGAGGAGCCAGCGTTCCAGCCAGACGCACGGATACGGATGCCAAGGTGTCCTTTGTTCTCTCTGCCTCCAGTGGTGGGGGTGTAGAGACAGGAGGGGGGCCAGGGTCGGGCCCCCAGGGCATTTTCAATAACATCAAATGGTGAGAGTCTTCCCTGGACGTAGAGCATGTGCTGCCGAGTATTTCAAAGAGCATGTCTCAGTTTGACACCGGTAGGTCCTTTGTCACCACTCGGAGGCTTGCCAATCTCCGTCCTTGTCAAAGAGAGCTGGTCTCAGTCTCCACGCCTCCGGCAGGCAAAGATTTAAAGCCGGTTTCTCACCACTGCTGACAATTCGGAACAGATCTTTCTTTGTGGTGGGGACTGTCCTGTGCCTTGTGGGGTGTCGAGCAGCATCTGTGGCCTCCACCCTCCAGACGCTGGTGGCACCCTCCCCACCAGTCGTGGCAACCAGAACCGTCTCCAGACATTGCAAGTGTCCCCTGGAGGCAGAATGGCCCCTATCTGAGGATCGCTGGTTTAAATAGCACACGTGGCCAGGTGCAGTGGCTGACGCCTGTAATCCTAGCACTTTGGGAGGCTGAGGCAGGAGGATTGATTTGAGTTCAGGAGTTCGAGACCAGCCTGAGCAAGAGTGAGACCCCCGTCTCTACCAAAAATAGAAAAAATCAGCTAGACGTGGTGGCACATGCCTGTAGTCTCAGCTACTTAGGAGGCTGAGGCAGGAGGATCACTTGAGCCCAGGAGTTGGAGGCTGCAGTGAGCTATGATGATGCCACTGCACTCTACCCAGGGTGACAGAGTGAGACCCTGTCAAAAAAGAAAGAAAGAAAGAAAGAGAGAGAGAGAGAGAGAGAGAGAGAGAGAGAGAGAAAGGAAGGAAGGAAGGAAGGAAGGAAGGAAGGAAGGAAGGAAGGAAGGAAGGAAGGAAAGAAAGAAAGAAAGAAAGAAAGAAAGAAAGAAAGAAAGAAAGAAAAGAAAGAAAGAAAGAAAGAAAGAAAGAAAGAAAGAAAGAAAGAAAGAAAGAAAGAAAGAAAGAAAAAATTAGGCCGGGCGTGGTGGCTCACGCCTGTAATCCTAGCACTCTGGGAGGCCGAGGTGGGCAGATCGTTTGAGCTCAGGAGTTCGAAACCAGCCTGAGCAAGAGCGAGACCCCGTCTCTACTAAAAATAGAAAGAAATTAAATGGCCAACTAAAATATAGAAAAAATTAGCCGGGCATGGTGGCGCATGCCTGTAGTCCCAGCTACTGGGGAGGCTGAGGCAGGAGGATCACTTGAGCCCAGGAGTTGGAGGTTGCTGTGAGCGAGGCTGACGCCACGGCACTCTAGC
>CAUYPO010103378.1:0-16312 GCA_963574435.1 Cheirogaleus major
AAACCAGCCTGAGCAAGAGCGAGACCCCATCTCTACTATAAGTAGAAAGCAATTAATTGGCCAACTAAAAATATATAGAAAAAATGAGCCGGGCATGGTGGCGCATGCCTGTAGTCCCAGCTACTCGGGAGGCTGAGGCAAGAGGATCACTTGAGCCCAGGAGTTTGAGGTTGCTGTGAGCTAAGCTGACGCCACGGC
Organism: Cheirogaleus major; assembly: GCA_963574435.1. NCBI lineage: Eukaryota > Metazoa > Chordata > Mammalia > Primates > Cheirogaleidae > Cheirogaleus > Cheirogaleus major. The sequence continues at coordinate 199 of CAUYPO010103378.1, forward strand.
ACTCACTCTAGCCCGGGCAACAGAGTGAGACTCTGTCTCAAAAAAAAAAAAATAAAAAAAAAAAATAAAAAGCATGATCAAGGGATTAGTTCAACATGTGACAAACAGATGAGTTATTAGTCACTACAACAAAATGATGAAAAATTGTACGAACACAATAAAATGTTAATAATTAGAATAAATTAGAATAAAAACAGTAAAATAGTCATGAATCGCTTAACAATGGGGATATGTTCTAAGAAACAATGGGGAGATGTTGTTAGGTAATTTTGTCATTTTATGAGCATCATAGAGTGAGCTTACACAAACCTAAATGATAAAGCTTACTACACACCTAGGCTACATGGTATAGCCTATCGCTCTTAGGCTACAACCTGTTTAGCATGTTTATGTTCCTAGACATATATAAACACAGAAAAGGTACAGTAAAGATACAGTATCTCATTTTTGGGGACAACTGTCATATATGCAGTCCATATTGACCAAGATGTTGTTATGCAATGCATGACTCTAAAATACCTTTGAGTTTTGACTTAAGATAACAGTCTGTACAAAATGCTATGGAACCTCCAAAGAATGACCTGCTAATTAATTCTGTCTCAGGGCAAGAAAAATGTCAGTTGGACAGAATTAATACAATATTATTCACAAAGATGATGTAGTTACCAAAAATAAGCTAATATGATCTTTGGGCTCACTAATAAAAGTATAATATCTAGAATAGTAGATATAGGAAGCAACTACTTTGGGCTTACTCATCTATATATGGAGTATTGGGTTCAATTTGGGACCAAAATGAAAAGGATATTAATAAACCATAAGCTCATTCAGAACAGACCATCCACATTGGAGAAGATGAGTAATATTTAGCTCAACTGGAAAATCTGGAGAGAACTACAGGAGAAATATATGAGCAGTTAGCAAATATCTGAAGGGTTTTTATGGAAAGATATATAATATTTATTCCATAAGACTTCAAGAGCAAATTAAACAAGTAACTGAAAAATACACGATGGATGGAAACTGCAAGTAAGGCTAATTTTGACTAACGTTAGAAAGATCCTCCCAAGAATCAGAGTTATCTATTAATAACAGAGAAAATAAATTGCCTCTTGAGTTGATAAGATTATCATAGCCAGGTTGGCTTAATTGAGGGTGGACGTTTTGCAGAGAATATTGCAAATGCACAAGAGCATCACCTGGGTGGTTAGACTAAGTGATCTTTTGGTCTCTTCCAAACCTTAGAGTTTATAATTTGGAGTTGTGGTTTTAATATGACACATTATTTCCAAAACATAGCAATTAGAGTAAATGAGCGTTCTTTTCATCTGTACCTTTCCATTGTCATATGACCAGAACATGACAGTAATGGGTAATAAAGGAATCACTTAGCAAGTGACAATCTTCTCATACTACACCAAAGTCTTTGTAGTTACATAATGAAGTCAGTGAGAATCTATTCATTCTCTACCACCCAGAGAGAGAATCCTATGATTCAAAGCTTTTGAGGAAATATATATATGCCAAGAGATAAACAAAAAGTCAGCATGTTGATGTAGAGCAAAGCCTAGAGTTAAGACCAGGAAAGAAACAGCATCAGGAAGAGGGACATCATGGGGGAATAGGGACAGGAGAGTCCCTCAGCAAGAACAGGAATAAAGCTGGCACTTAATGTGGTGTTTGTGGCACACGCTGTCCTAGGAATTTGGTCTCTGCTGACTCATCCATCCTACCAACAACCCCAGGAGCTAGGGGGTGATATCACCCCCTTTTGTGATATCACCCCCTTTTGATGATGAATGAACAAACATAGGCACAGAGAGGTTAAGTAATAATGCCTACATCACACAGCTGTTAGGCTGGGATTTGAATCCAGGCATCCTGGCTCTAGAATCCACACACTTAACACCTGAACACACTTTCCCAAGTGTCTCCAAGCTGAGAAGAAAGAAACGAGTGATGGAGGGAAGAAGTAAGGGCAAACATAAAGGAATAATGAGCTAGCAATTTTAATTCTCTGAATTCTACTTTTAAAAGAAAGGTGAGGCCGGGCGTGGTGGCTCACACCTGTAATCCTAGCACTCTGGGAGGCCAAGGCGGGAGGATCACTCAAGGTCAGGAGTTCGAAACCAGCCTGAGCAAGAGTGAGACCCTGTCTCTACTAAAAATAGAAAGAAATTAATTGGCCAACTAAGAATATGGAAAAAATTAGCTGGGCATGGTGGCGCATGCCTGTCATCCCAGCTACTCAGGAGGCTGAGGCAGAAGGATTGCTTGAGCCCAGGAGTTTGAGGTTGCTGTGAGCTAGGCTGACACCACGGCACTGTAGCTGGGGCAACAGAGTGAGACTCTGTCTCTAAATAAATAAATAAATAAATAAATAAATAAATAAATAAATAAATAAATAAAAGGTGAATAGCCCAGCATGGTAGCTCACACCTGTAATTCTAGCACTGAGGCAGGAAGATCACCGAGGCTAGGAGTTTGAGACCAGCCTGGGCAACGTAGTGAGACCCTGTCTGTGCAAAAAAATTTAAAAATTAGCCAGGCATGGTGGAGCACACCTGTAGTTCTAGCTACTTAAAAGGTTGAGCCAGGAGGGTTGTTCGAGCCCAGGAGTTTGAGGTTGCAGTGAGCTATAATCACACCACTCCATTGTAGCTCAGGCAACAGAGTGGGACCCTGCCTCAAAAAAAAAAAAAAAAGGTAAATAACCACTAATGTGAATGTTTTATGTAAAACCAGTAAAAAATAAAAAGAGATTTTTTTTAGCGCAATTCTAATTCTCTGTTAAAATCATTTTAACATTTACTTTAGAATGTCCTTTAGCCACTTGGCATTTGTGCTTCATGGAGTTGACCTAATACCCCCATGATAAATGCCTGAAAGGACTCCCTTTGCAGCCATCTGCAGGGACAAAGACAGGAAGGTACCTCTTATGATCATTGCCTCTGTACTAAAGCCCAGACTCAGCCACCCACAGACTCAGAGCAATTAGGAAATATCATGTCCTGCACAGGGCTGGTGCTGAGCAATGCATGAATATTTACAGTCTCAAAACAGTGTTTCCCCACGGAAGCCCTAATCTGCACTTGATGCTATAAGACAAGATGATATAAGGCTCACTCCTTTCTCCGGATCCTACGTATTTCTTTCCCTGTAATCTGGTACCATCAGCATCGAGTGAGGGAAGAGATGGCAAATAAATATTCTTTACCATTTCCAGTGTGCTGACCTTCCAGAAACCTTAAGTCAAGCTCCTATGCAGAAATTTCAGCTGATCCTTGCTGCCTACCTGGCAGAAGATATCCTTGAACTTGAGAGTAGGTGCTGACTCAGTTCTACTTTTCCCAGTTACATTTGATGTGTTCCAGTTTAGTTTTACGTAATGCAGTCCACGATACACACCAACATATTATAACAGTTAACATATTGTTAATATTCATTGGGACATAAAAAAATTATTTTGGTAGATGTGACCTTTCAAACCATGTCTAAAAGTTTGTTGTTTTGGAAATCCTGCGGTCTGTAGCCTAATCAAACCCTACCTAGAGCCACTAGAACAACAGACAAATGAAAAGTCCAACTGTTGGCTGCTAATTCGAGACTGATCTGTGATACTATACATGGAGGGCCGAAGGGACAGGAAGGTGGAGAACCGGCCCCCAGGGAAGTCTGAGAAACATCTAAAGGCATCTGCAGGCCCTAAGCATGTGTCATTTATTTATACAACTTGTATTTTAGAATGTGGAAAACCATAAAATCTGATGGAAAACCTCTAATAAGAATCAAAGCCAGGGATCTGTGGTCAGTAGGGACACCAAGTGGGAGGAGAGTTGGGGAATGTTCCACTCCTCTCCCCCCAAGGTTCTGACTCACAAATTAAAAGCAATCAGAGGCATTTCTCAACAGAAAGTGTATTCACTGAATACAAGTTATTCAATTTTCTCCCTGAGATGTTCCACTGATGTATTTATTGCACATCATGCCATGGGTAAATTGCAATTTTACCGTGCCAATTCCATACTTAGTAGAGTCACCTGGATCTTTCCGAGTGAATTACTACTCGACACTTTTTCAATCTTTTAATCTGCCAGAGCTGGAAATTATTGAGCATGGAAATATGTATCTTATAATATTAATCAGAGAGATTGGCTTTGTTTTCTTTTTATTGAGGTGTAACATAACATAAAGTGCACAAATCTTAGCTGTACACTTGATGCATTTTCATATATTTTCAGCTGTGTAACAACTACTAAATCAAGACATAGAACATTCCAGCATCCCAAAGGCTCTGTCACACCCCTTCTCAGTCAATTACTGTTCCCTGTCCTTGAACATTGAAACAACTACTATTCTATTATATTATTCTAAATTCTACCACCATAGTTTTGCCTGCATTTACTTAAACTATATACACATACACACACATACCCAAATGTGCACACATACACATGAGATCATGGTAGAGGAGGTACTTTTGTGCCTGGCTTTTTTGCTAAACATTTGTCGGTAAGATTCACCCATTTGGTTGCATGTAACAATTGTTCATTTCTTTTTGTTGCTTGTAGTACATTCTATTGTATGAATATACCCCCTACTTATTTATCAATTTTACTATTGATGAGCATTTGGGTTGTTTTCAGTTTGGGTTTATCATGAATATGGTTGCTATGAACATTCTTGGAAAATTCTTGTATATGCCTTTTGGTGAACAAAAGCATTAATGTCTCTTGTGTATGTACCTGGTTCATAGGGGATGCAGATGTTTAGCTTTAGCAAGTCCTGCTGATCTATTTTTCTGGGCCGTCTTTGCAATTTATACCCCCATCAGCAATGTAGGAGAGTTCTAGTTGCTCCACATTGTCTCCAGCTGTTTGTATTGTCAGATTTTTTGTTTTGTTCTGTTTGTTTTTATTTGGTCATTTTGATGGTTATGTAGTGGCATCTCAATACGGTTTCAACAGGCATTTCCCTGGTGACTAAGAGACTGAGCACCTGTTCATGTACTTGTCCCATTATGACCATCGGTAATTTTAGGAAGGATCTAGTCAACTCTTTTGTCCATTTTAAAATTCAGTTGTTTGTCTTTTTCTACGGATTTATAGGTTTTTTTAATATATGGATATAAGCTCTGCAGATATTTTCAGTCTCTGACTTGCCTTCTCACTCTCTTCTGATGAACAGCTCTTGAATTTTATTTACCAATCTTGTTTTTGTGATTAGTGGCTTTTTGTGACCAGTTTAAGAAATCCTCACCTATCTAGAGAAGAGGAAGGATTAAATACAAGATACGTGGAGGATCATATCATTCTGAAGTTATAGTGCCTGATAGAATTGTCTGACATTCTTGATAATTAGTTCCATGTCTATACTAGGCAGACATTCCTACGTATACCACATTATTTGGATGAAAATGTTTCTTCTTCCTTATATATTAAATATATATGTTATATATTTTAAACTTATATGTTAAATATTTTATTATATTTAATTATAAATATATTTAACAATACTGGATTATAAAATATTTAACAATTACTGGGTTATGGGGATAGGGAAAGGAGGGATGAATAGACAGAGCCCAGAGGATTTTTAAGGCAGTGAAACTATACTATAAACTATTCTATATGATACTTCAATGGTGGGTACATTTATGCATTTGTCAAAACTCATAATATGCACGTCAAGAGTAAACCCTAAATTATGAACTTTGGGTGATAATGATGTGTCAATGAAGGTTCACTGATTATAATAAATGAACTACTTCATCGTGGGATGTTGACTATGGGGGAGGTTGCGTATACGTGGAGGCATATGGGAACTCTCTGTACATTCTGCTCTATTTTGTTATGAACCTAAAACTGCCCTAAAAAATAGTCTATTTAAAAAAAATTACCAAGAACTAGAAAGAGTAGAATACTCAATAAACAATCACTATGTATTTTTTGCAACAAAGATATTACTTGATTTTAACATATACGATTTGATATATGTAACACTCTAATGGTCTAACCATGAAGGTAAATCAATATATACAATGTATATGCTAATTATAATTTAATAAATACAATGGTCCAATAGAGCACTGCATTATTTACACACAAAAAACATTACACAATCAGATAAGTATATGTGTTTTCTCCACATTTATAGAAACAAATCAGGGCAATATATTAAAAAGAAAACCAAAAGGCCATTTATATAATATATCCTACTAAGGGTAGTAGGATATATAAATGGTATTTGGGGTGGGAAAATGTTTACCTTCATCTCCAACTTTTAAGAAAGGTGGTAAGTATGGTGTTTATAGAAGAGAACAGGTATTCAAATCCTGGCTCTATCACTACTGTGTGACTAACCGACAAGTTTCTTAAACGTCTCTAAGCTTCAGTTTTCTCATCCAGAAAATGGGGATAATAATAGCACATATCTCATAGGGTTGTTGTGAAGAGTAAATGAATTAATGCATGTAAATTACATAGTTAGTGTTCAATAAGTATTATATTTTATTATTACCACCATAGAGCACCTAACGAAGTAGTTATAATTATACTCAGTTTAAAATAAAAAACAGGATGAGAGAAGTTAAGCTTAGCAGTAAAGCTTAAAAAAGTAAATCCAGCTCTATATATTTTTCTTGTTGTTGTTTTATTTCAGAATATTATGGGGTACATGTGTTTTGCTTACATAATTTGCTTTTTTACAGTTTGAGTCAAAGTTATAAGTGTGCTCTTCACCCATTTAGTGTGCATTGTACCCTTTAGGTGTGAATTTACCCATCCCCTCTTCCCCCTTCCCATCTACTTGATTTTCCCTGAGTTTTACTTCCATATGTGCACAGAAGTGTTGATCGATTAGTTCCAATTTAGTGTTGAGTGCATGTGGTGTTTGTTTTTCCATTCTTGTGATACTTCACTTAGAAGTATGGTCTCCAATTCCATCAAGGTTGTTACAAAAGACACTAGACCACCATTTTTTTTATGGTTGAGTAGTGCTCCATGGTATACATACACCACATTTTATTAATCCACTCATGTATTGATGGGCACTCACATCTATATTTTATGGGCTTTCAATTCACCATGTAAAAATTACAAATTGTTTACTGTTCACCGAGAAATGACAGTGAATTTGGGTAAAAGTTAATGAGAAACAAATACAAGGGATGCTAAAACTTGTCACAAAACTCCATGAGTTACACCTTCTATGTAATTCAATATTAGGACAAACATTTAAATGGATCATCCTTCAGAAAGAGACACACTGGTGTAAACTAGATTTAAAGTTTCTTGATGGCAGAATGGCATCTTATATGGCTTTGTATCAGTCATAATAAATAGCAGGATGTTGGGCCTGGTGTTGATTTATTGCACACTGAGAAGACTTTAGGGAAGCAATTTACCTAGAGATGGTATCTTCAGGCCCTGTTATATTTTAGACTTGCAAAGTTTTGTTTATGTTTTCTGTAAGCTCCTGATTTCTAACTCATTGCACATTTTCATTTCTGCTTTGGAATGTGAGGTGTTTTATAGTACCAGTGGCTCATTGCTGGTGTAACTGTTAGAAGAGTGGTTCTCAAATTTTGTTCCCCAGATAAGCAACATCACCTGGGAACTTGTTTGAAATGAAAATTCTTGGGCCCTGCCTTGGACCTTGTGAGTCAAAAAATCTGGGTGCTGAGGCCAGGCAATCTGTTTTTAACAAGCCCCCAGGTGATTTTGCTACATGCTAAAGTTTGGGAAGAGTGTGCTGGAGAAGAGGAATTACTACCTTACCCTTCTGAGTATGTGATGTAACAAAGTGACTTCAAATCTCTAGAAATCATGTCCAAGAGAACCATTTCATTTGAGGTCATTTGATTGGTTTGTTTCTCTATTGGATTAAATAATTCACTTATATGATTTCAATTTAAAAAACTACAAAAGGGTATACAAAGAAATTTCTCCCTTTCACTCCTATGTCCTAAAGGCAAACCAAGATTATCAGTTTGTTTTGTATCCTTCCAGGGTTATTTTATACATATACCAGCAAATAGATGTATTCTTTCTTTACCTTCTTTTCTTTATAAATTGTAGCATACTCTAGGTACTGTTCAAATACAGCCATCTTTTTGAAAAATTTATTTTATTTTATTGTTTAAGAGATGGGGGTCTTGATATGTTGCCCAGGCTGAACTCAAGCTCCTGGACTCAAGATACCCTCCCACCTCAGCCTCCTGAGTAGCTGGGAGCAACCATCTTTAATAGCACTCAAAAATATATGGTTTCGACATTAAGTTTTGTGGTCTTTTCCATGTTTTCCAAAAGGAGTATGCTTTCTAGAAACTTATTGAAATAGAGATTTGTTTTGCATTTACATGCTTTCATTAAACAAATGCTAATACTGCATAGTAACAATGTATTTTCTTTTCAGTTGATTTTCAAAAATCTCCTTTAAATGATTAAATATATAGAATTTCCATTATCACCAGGTACGATTTCCTCTATATCACACTCAAAAAGCTCAGCCTTCTATGAATGCCACACTTTCATCATATATAACTGCTTTAGCTTTCAGATTAAGCTTTGAGCCATGTGTTATGCATCCAATAATGCTGGAATTTACTCCCAATTATGCTGAAGGCCATTTGCTTTTAGCCTCCCATCAAGAGCTATATTGCAACTCCTTTCTGAATTTGCTTCTATTCTGTTTGCCTACATCTGGCATAACACCAATTCATGCTTTACTAAAAAAAATACAACCATCTTCTTCTTCTTTGGTCTTTTAGCAATATCACCATCCTGACACTTGATTTCTGCAAGCAATTATCTGGTTTCTTCAAGTCTCCTTTTAATATTCTTTCAAGGAATTGAAGCATTTAAAATAGCCCTTTTGTCTGGGCCAAAATGTTCCCAGCTGTCTCAAACCATAAACCAAATTATACCAAAGGACTTATCGTTTTAAAATAAAGCCCATGGTAGAGATTCTAAATTCCATAAGTTAGAATTTGAGACTCACAATATTCTGCTTTTGCAGAGATAGCTGCCTTAATTGAGATTTCTACTCCATAAAGATTGTCATTTTTAGTTTCCTGCATCTTTGTGGTGTCTCCTTCTGTGACTTCATGAAGGCCATGCCCCATGCTAACCTGCCAACTTGTTTTACCCACATCTGAAGCTTCCACCATGTGATTGAAACCCCTCCGATCACTTAACATGATGATTTCTTGTTTGTATGTGGGCATATTTTGTCTTATTGGGTTTCATAACCACCCTGTGATATGAAAAATATAAGCATTGTTACCCCATGCTACAACTGAATCATCCTGAATTCTTCTGCATTGACATGCTGTTCTCACTTGGGGCTCACTCTATACTGCGTCAAGATCTGACCATTTTATGTTGTGTATGACTTGTCACCTCAACTCAATCTCCTTGAAGGCAGTTTATCTCATTGTATTCTCTCTTGTGACTTGGAAATGCAAGACATTCAGTAAATAGTAGCTGTTTGACTTGTTAGGCTCAAAGAGTCATAAAACTTTGAGCTCAAAGGAAGTCTTAGAGATCATTCCATGAATACTTGTGTTTCTCAAACAGGTTTGAAGTTTGTGCAGCCCTGGGCATAATGAGTACAACGCCATTCCTTTATATTAGAAGATTTGAGATGAAATTAATTTCAAATAAACACTGATATATAACAGTGTGGAATATAAAATTGAAAGTTTTAAGATGAATCACAAAACAAGTTTTTTTTTAAACATGAAACAGGAAACTTCAAAGAAACTCCAGAGAAATATCAGAACTGTAATTGGCTGCTTCAGGGTACCCCAGCCTTCTGGGGATGGTGGGTGGTAAATGTTTTTTCTTCTCTGCAATTGGTGCTATTTCTATTAAAGGAGTTGAGAAGCTTGAAGTGCAATTCTGAGGTCTGGAGAGGTTAAGCAAATTGCCCCAACTCACACATTCATTTAACCAATATTGATTCAACACCTGCAACTCATTGTGTAAGCATTCCAATGACAAGCAAAACAGACAAGGATGCTCACCATATAAAGTTTGTATGCAAGTGGAGGTGAGGGGAAGACAGCATTGTTAAATTAATATTAAATGTGCATAAACCATATAAGCTAGCCACTCTCTTAGCCCAGCAGAAAATATTAATTAAATAGTACATAAAACCAACTCAAATCTTTATTGCAGCTTTTCAGAAAATACACAAGAGAATCCATTCTTATTGCACAACAGGAGAACTTTAACATCTTTACATCTTTTTATTTACCTTCTTTTTATTTTATTTTATTTTGAGACAGAGTCTTGCTCTGTAGCCCAGGCTAGAGTGCAGTGGTGTCATCATAACTCACTACAACATCAAACTCCTGAGCTCAAGTGATCCTCCCGCCTCAGCCTCCTGAGTAGCTGGGACTACAGGTGTGCACTACCATGCGCAGCTAATTTAAAAATTTTTTGTAGAGATGGGGTCTCACTATGTTGTCCAGGCTGGTTTTGAACTCCTGTCCTCAAGTGATCCTCCAAAAGTGCTAGGATTATAGACATGAGTCACTGTGCCCAGCCACATTCTTAATATTTCAGCAGTTACCCACTTATAAAAACTGATTTTCCCAAGGTTCTTCCTGACCCTCAGCCTGAGGAGCTCCTGGCTCTCTGGCCTCTTACTCCTTCCTTTCCCTCTTCTTCCACTTGTTCTATCCTAAATGTAAATGAAGTAGCTTCTGGCAAGAGATTTCTTGAGTGGTGGGAAAAAATATGAAACCTCATGAATTGATTTTTTTTCCTGTTATATTTTTTATTGACACAACATGGTACATGTCACCATGCCTGGCTAATTTTTCATTTTTATTTTTATTTTTTAGAGATGGGGTCTCACTGTGTTTTCTAGAGATGGGCTGGTATTGAACTCCTGGCCTCAAGCAATCCTCCCACCTCGGCCTTCCAAAGTGCTGGGATTATAGGCATGAGCCACTATTCCCGGCCAGGTCTTGCTTTTTTTAAAATTCATTCTGACAATCTCTAAATTTTAATTTGATTATTTAGTCAACTTATATATAAGATACTTATAGATACTTTTGGATTTAGTTCTATCATTTTATTTGTTTCTTATTTGTACATTCTTCTTTTTTTTGACCATTCTAATACTTGTTTCTCTGTTCCTCTTTTCCTGCTTCTTTTATGTTAATCAGATATTTTTAGTATTTCATTTCAATTTTCTATTGAATTTTTAGTTCTACCTCTTGACATCATTTTTTTAGAGGTGGCTTTAGGGATTGCAATATGCATCCTTAATTTTAGTACAATCTACTTAGAGTTAATGTCATATCATTTCATGTAAAATATATCTTGCAACTGCTTAATTTTTTTGCCCCCATTCTTTGTGCTATATTGTTGTATATATTATATAACCCCATAATAATAGTGTGATAGTTTTCTCTTTAAATCTTCATTTGTCCTTTAAAGAAATTAAGAAAAGAAAAAATGTAGTTTTTTGTATTTATCCACATATTTACCATTTCTAGTGGTCTTCATTCATTCTTATAGATCCAAGTTGCCATCTGGTATTATTTCCCTTTAACCTAAGAAACCTTCTTTGGGATGTTTTGTAGTGCATATTGGCTGATGACTAATTCTGTCACTTTTCATTATTTGGGAATGTCTATTTCTCCTTCATTTTTGAAGGACATCTTCATTGGATGTAGAATTAGGGGTTGACAGGCTTTTCTTTCAGCACCTCAAAGATGTAATTCCTGCCAACATGTCTGAGCAAATGGCAAAAACACACACAAAAAATGTAACTCTGTCATCTTCTGGAATGCATTATTTCTCTTGACTTGTCAGTCACAGTTTGAGTGACAGTTCCCCTTTTTGTCATGTGTAGTGTTTTTATGGATACTTTCAAGATTTTATCTTTTTTAAAAACTGTTTTACTATGATGTATTCAGGCATGATTTTCTGTATTTTTCTTTCTGGCTGGTTATGTTTGCTGAACCTCTTACATCCATACAATTATGTTCTCACCAAATTTTGGAAAATTTTTAGCCTGTATGTTTCAAATATTTTTCTACCCAATTATCTCCCTCCTCTTCTTCTGAGACTCCGACTATTCCTGCATTAATCTGTTTGACCTTTTTTCACAAGTCCTTTAAGGTTTATTTACTTTTAAAAAAATTCTTTCCTCTGTTTTTCAGATTAGATAATTTCTGTTGATCTTTCTTCGAATTCACTAATCTTTTCTTTTACTGTTCCAATCTGCTGTTAATACTAATTTTGACATGTTAAGTATTATAATTTTCCGTTCTAGAATTTGCATTTTGTTCTTTTTGTTTCCATTTTTCCACTGATATCTGCCAAGTTCTTAAATGTATTTATAATAACCTCTTTCTTTCTTCCTTTATTTTTTTTTTTGTCTGTCACCCAGGCTGGAGTGCATCATACCTCACTGTAACCTCAAACTCCTGGGCTCAAGTGATTCTCCTGCCTCAGCCTCCTGAGTAGCTGAGAGTACAGGCATGTGCCACCTATGCCCAGCTAATTTGTCTACTTTTTATAGAGACAGGTCTTGTTCTTGCTCAGGACGATCTCAAATTCCTGGCCTCCAGCGATCCTCCTGTCTGGGCCTCTCAGAGTGTTAGGATTACAAGAGTGAGCCACCTAACCTGGCCTATAATAGCTTCTTTAAAGATGTTTTCTGTTAATTCCAACGTCTGGGACATGCTGGAGTTGATTCTATTGATTGAATATTTTCTTGATTATAGGACAAGAGACATGCTCCTTCTTTGCGTGCATGTCTAGTAATTTTTCATTGCACTTGTTGTATTTGATGATACATTGTAAAGACTCTAAATTGCATATTTTTGGGCCAAATATTGAGTTTTGTTCTAGCAGGCAGTTACCTGGCTGGACTCAAACTTTAACTTTATCTTCCTTATCAGGGAATTAGCTGAAATCTCTGTTTAATTTTTTAGCTTACAAGTTGGGCTCCTTGGAGTTCCCCCTAACAGATAAACAGTTCAGAGGTCTGCAGGAATGGATGTGACATTTACACACAGATTTAGAGGCCCCTCCCATCTATGGCCACCATCTTTCTGGAATTTCTCCCCTCATAATTCAGCCATGTTGGCAGTCCCAAACTCTGTCCTTTAATTCTTTAGGCATTAGAAATTACAAATTGATTTCTTAATTAATTTCTTAATTAAGTCCCCCCCCAGGGACTGAGCAGTATCTTCAACTGAAAAACCATATATAGTTCCCTTCTTTCCAGGATTGACCCCCTTCTAGTTTCTACCGCTTTGGGTCACTCTCCAAGTGCCTTCAAATAGACACTATTTATTTATTTTTCATAGCATATAATTGTTTTCTGCAGGAGATTTAGCCTGATACCAGCTACTTGGCCATTGCCCAAAGTGAAACTACAGGTGATCACTTTTAAAAATATGCTTTTATGTTTAGTGCTGTCAATAAAGCCCTGAAAAACATGGTTTGTTTTATTGCTTACAGATAAGCTGATCTTCTAATCACTGGCACCTGCCTGAAGCAGAGAATGAGGCGGAGGGCTTAGCTAGAGCCTCGGGTACTTACCCTGAAATAATTTAGATAACCGTGCTTTGTTGAATATGACTATTGTCACAATTCCTGAATGATTAGCTCAGTGAAATGTACATTAAGAACAATGTTCTTCAGTAAAATAATTTATTGAAGTTCTTAAAGGAAGTGTCATGATAGAGGAAAATGAAGGCTATTTCAAGGTTAATTGCTATTTCAGATCACAACCACAGTAAGAAAATTGATATATGGAGTCTAAATAATAAAATAACCAATTAAACATTTTTCAAATGTAAGAAAATGTTTTATATAAATTTAAAATAATTATTACTTCTCAGCTCCCTTGGGACAGAAACTACATTTTATACTTTGTTTTATGCTATATAGAGTGCATTTTTTTGGAGTATCTGCACATGGTAGAGTACACAGGAAGAAATAGAATCTTGGCCAGGTGTGGTAGTTCATGCCTGTAATCCTAGCACTCTGGGAGGCTGAGGTGGGAGGATCATTTAAGCTCAGGAGTTCGAGACCAGCCTGGGCAAGAGCAAGATATGCTGTCTCTACTAAACACAGAAAAATTAGCTGGATGTTGTGATGCGTGCCTGTAGTCTCAGCTACTCTGGAGGCTGAGGTAGGAGGATCACTTGAGCCCAGGAGCTTGAGGTTTCTGTGAGTCGTGATTACGCCACTGCATTCTTGCAGCATGGTGACAGAGTGAGACTCGGTCTCAAAAAAAAAAATCTGTTTAGTAAATACTTTTGGATTAGTTGCAATAAAGAGTAAAGGACTATCAAATATTTCAATGTATTTTTTTTTTTTTGAGACACAGTCTCACTCTCTTGCCCGAGGCTAGAGTGCCATGGCATCAGCCTAGCTCACAGCAACCTCAAACTCCTGGGCTTAAGCAATCCTCCTGCCTCAGCCTCCTGAGTAGCTGGGACTACAGGTATGTGCCACCATGCCCGGCTAATTTTTTCTATTTATTTTCAGCTGGCCAATTAATTTCTTTCTATTTTTATTTTTCTTTCTATTTTTTAGGGGTCTCTCTCTTGCTAAGGCTGGTTTCGAACTCCTGACCTTGAGTGATCCGCCCGCCTCGACCTCCCAGAGTGTTAGGATTATAGGCGTGAGCCACTGTGCCCGGCCTCAATGTATTTTTTATAATAATAATTGGCCCCTCATATATTTACCACATCAAATATATAGTTAATATGTTTGACATTGCAGATCACACTGTTTTACTTAAATCTGCTTTGTGGAAGATAAGACATATAGGCTCGAGCCAAAGGGAGCTCTCACAGTAACAGATAAATCTGTAGGATGCTTGGAAAGCTTCTATAAATCAAAAGCTCAGTTCTAAGTCAGCTTTAAGTAAATCTTAATAAAGGGTCATATTTTGCTAAATAAAACTATTTAGTTCTTCCCCCAAAGAAGGCAGAAGTATGCCTGAAACCCTTGGCTTCAAGCCACTCTGAAGGCCCCATTCTTCACTGGTTGTGTGACTTCCTTTTAAAACAATTAAAATTGTGTCCGGTAAAAGTGTACATAGTTGCTTTGTTTTCTATTTTAATATTCTTCTAAATTAAACAGTCACAGTTCAGAAGTGTTGAGGTCTTCATTAATAATGATAGCATAGACTAGATGAAAAAATAAAGACCAAAGTTGTTATACTCTATTATTGAAATAAAAAGAAAGAAGCATATTTACTAATCATGGCAGAAACCTAAGTATCATTCAAATCCATTAAACTCCTTGAGAGCTTTTCCTAAGGACAACCCAGGATCAATATAAAGCAGCAAAGTGACTGCTTTGTTTGCCTTCCAAAAAGCACTGTAGAAAATAAATATTTAATGGAAGACAAACTAATTATGCTGAATGTTAAGGAATAATGGCTTGGGAAAGTAGATTGAAGGATTTTGTTACATTGGAGGATCAGGTGAATTCCAATTAGTCTAATGATAAAAGCTTTTATGTCTTTGCTTGATAGCTGTTGTCCTGAAATACTAATTCACATTCACGGGTTTATTATAAATCCCATGTTCCTGGTCCACCAAGCTTCATCACATGCATGTAGATACTACAAACTCATAATTATCCAGATCCATGAGCCTAAGGTTGAATTTAACTTTCTTTTCTTTGCCTTGTCATTTCTGTACAAAACAGAAGACATGTCAACAGTCTACAATGTTTTTAAAAGGTCGTTCGAGGCCAGGGGACAATGGCTCATGCCTGTAATCCCAGCACTTCTGGAGGCCCAGGTGGTGTTGGGGGTGAGAATCACTTGAGGCTAAGAGTTCAAGACCAGCCTGTACCAGGTAGTGAGACCCCATCTCTACAAAAAATAAGAAAAAGTAGCAGGGCATGGTGGCCCACGCCTGTAGTCCCAGCTACTCAGAGGCTGAGGTGGGACAATTGCTTGAGCCCAGGAGTTCGAGGTTACAGTGAGCTATGATTGCACCACTGCACCCCAGCCTGAGACTCTGTCTCTAAAAAAGCAAAAGGTCGTTCACTTTGGTCTCTGTCTGAAAGATAAGGAGTAATCAGATCAAGCTTCAACAAAGAAGTCTGATAGATTAGCC
>CAUYPO010103381.1:0-74794 GCA_963574435.1 Cheirogaleus major
CCCAGCTACTCGGGAGGCTGAGGCAGGAGGATTGCTCGAGCCCAGGAGTTTGAGGTTGCTGTGAGCGAGGCTGACGCCATGGCACTCACTCTAGCCCGGGCAACAGAGTGAGACTCTGTCTCAAAAAAAAAAAAAAAAAGAAAGATGTGATACCTTTCCTCACCCATCATAAGGGTCAAGGCCAGAACTCCTACAACAAAAGACAGGTTAACAAGAGAAAAGTATAACAAATTTATTTAACCAAACTTTTACATGACATGGGAGCTTTCAGAAATGATGACCCCAGACCCAGAGAAAAACTGTCCACTTTTATGCTTAGATTTGATGAAGAATGGACAGCTTTGTAGAAATGTGATTGGACAAAAAAGGAATGATCCAATAGTAATAGACTGAGTGGGGAGGCCCAGCAAGGCCTGTTTGGATTCCTTTTGGCTTCTCTGTGTGGCATTCCTTCTTTCCAGGTACAGGGCAGAGCCTTTTCTGGAATGAAGATCTTACGATCTACCTTCAGACAAGGTAGGGCAGAGAATTTCTTTATGGCCAGCTCCTACATGGAAAATTGGGGGAAGGTTAGAGTAATGTTTCTAGGTTTTTGACTGGCTTTGGGGAAGAGGGGTTCTGGTTTCTATGACCCATCTTGGGGAACAGGGAATCTAGTTTCAATGGACTGCCGTGGTGAGAAAGGGAAGCAGGAGAAGATCATGTCAACCCGAAAAAAAAAAGACATTAGAGGAAAACATCTCCAAACGTGTTGAGTTTATTTGGGAATGAGAAATGAGGATTATAACCTGAGATGTACAGAGTGGCCAGCCACAGGTGCATCCAGTGAGGGAAGGGTAAAGGGAAGCTTTTATTGGCAAAAAGGGAGAGGTTTGCATAAGCTGCTTAGAAACAGAGTTCATTGGTCCTGGAGGCTCAAAGCCGGGGCTGTCATCGGTTCATTGATTCATTGGTGGAGATGCCATCACTGGGCAAGTGTCTTTTTGAGAGCATCTTATCTGAATTACAGAAGTCCTAAAGAATGTCTAGTGATGAACCTAGGCATAGAAATACATGAATATCCCCAAAAGCAATCATGGCACCAACAAAAATAAATAAATGTGACCTGATCAAATTAAAAAGCTTTTGCACAGCCAAGGAAACTATCATGAGAGCAAACAGACAACCTACAGAATGGGAGAAAATATTCGCATGCTATACATCTGATAAAGGACTGATAACTAGAATCTACAAAGAACTCAGGCAAATGAACAAGAAAAAAATCAAACAACCCTATTAAAAAGTGGACAAAAGACATACAATTTTTCAAAAGAAGATAGATTAATGGCCAAAACACATGAAAAAATGCTCAATATCTCTAATCATCAGGGAAATGCAAATCAAAACCACAATGAAATATCACTTTTCTCCAATGAGAATGGCTTTTATACAAAAAGTCCCCAAACAACAAATATTGGCATGGATGCAGGGAGATAGGAACACTCATATACTGCTGGTGGGACTGTAAACTAGTACAACCTCTGTGGAAAGGAGTATTGAGATACCTCAAAAGAACTAAAAGTAGAATTACCATTTGATCCAGCAATCCCACTACTAGGTATCTACCCAAAGGAAAAAAAGACATACTATAGAAAGACATCTGCACTTGAATGTTTATAGCAGCACAATTCACAATTGCAAAGATGTGAAACAACCCAAGTGCCCACCAATACATGAGTGTATTAATAAATGTGATATATGTATGGCATGGAGTACTACTCAGCCATAAAAAGTGGTGAACTACTGTCTCTTGTATTCACCTGAATGGAACTAGAGACCATTCTTCTAAGTGAAGTATCACGAAAATGGAAAAACAAACACCACATGTACTTACCATTAAATTAGAACTCATCGATCAACACTTATGTGTACACATGGAAATACCATTCATTGGAAAGCAAGCAGGTGGGAGGTGGGAAGAGGGAATGGGTAAATTCATACCTAACATGTACAATGCACACTATCTGGGGGATGGGCACACTTATAACTTCGATCAACACTTATGTGCACATATGAAAGTAATATTCATCGGGGATCCGGCCAGTGGGAGTGGGGAGAAAGGGATGGGTAAATTCACACCTAACAGGTACAGTGCATGCTGCCTTGGGGATCGGCATGCTTATAGCTGTGGTTCGGGTGGTGCAAAGGCAATTTATGTGACCAAAGCATTTGTACCCCCATAATATTCTGAAATTTAAAAAAAAAGTAATTTGATAACTACTCCTTCAGGCATTCATTCAAAACCATTGAGTAAAGACTCTGGGCCAGGCTTATCCACTTTGCGTGTAGAACATCTCTCCTGCCTTAAAGTACTTTGCTTTGATACAACTCCTCTGCTCCATGAAAGAAACAGAATTGACATCTGCATTCTGCAGATAAGCACACAAGCTTAGAAAGCATAAATGACGTGCCCAAAGTCACACAGCTGCTAAATATTGCTTGGGCTCAAACATGTCCATCCCAGCTCCAAGTCCCTCTCCTTCTCTCATGCATTTAAAATGTACTACTCGATGGGTCATATATTGTTCTTTTTAAAAAAATGAATGTCCTCATTATCCTTAGAAACTTTTTCAGTGTTATATTAGTGGTCCTTCTTACAAAAGTAACAGTTTGTCCTTACCATGGTAATATTAATAATAGAGTCCCCACTATATTCTTTCTGGCATAGATGGTCACGTGGTGCTGGCATTTGATCCTGGCAGTAGCTTTTGCTTTAACTCACAATACCAGATACTGAAAAGAAAGTGCAACACGCTCTCATCTGTTTTCTCTGAATAAATCCTTCCTAGATCTTCACAAGATTGAGCTGGGTTTTCCAGGAAATGGGGAGCCTAGTAAATTTTTCTCCTAAAAGGTAACTGAGGCTTTAGGTGACATCAGTGAGGATGTGCTTTAAATGAAAAAAAAAAAAAGTTAAAATGAGAATAGGGTGTGTTTAATGGGCAGAAAACTTGTTTTGTTTATTTCTTTTGACGTGTGTGGTGCCTTCTTTAACTCTCTGATCATCTCTAAATCACTAGGTCTCTGCAAAGCAAAGAGAGGTGCCCTATAAACTGTCCAGATGAATCCATAACAACTTTACTAAATAAGAAGAGAGTCATAATTTATCATCACCTAAGCATGTTCCAGGAACAATGACTAAGATGCTATGGATGCACCATTGGTGGATGAAGTTGTACTTTATTTTCCATCCTTCAAACTCAAAATTAAACTATGGTTTGGAAATGCATTAGGGGGTAGTCTTTACATGGTGGTGTCGATGATGATGTTTTCCTTCTTACAGAAACAATCTGGTACGGATATTCATCAGCATGCTGGATTTTCAGCAGGTCGGAAGCAATTATATACACTTGTGTATCAACGACCTACACAAGTGAAAGACTTTAATTGCTTGGCTGGCACATCTTGTTCTTTCTGAGCTCTAATATATAAGCAGCAAATGTTTTAATTTTCCAATATCTAGCAATCTCATTCAGAATTCTTAACCTTGCTCTGGAGTGAAGTTCGACCTAAATCATTCAAGGGGATTTCATACAGATTTCACAGACTTCCACTGAAGTCCATGGCCTTAAAGGTACATGGGTTTCCCTTTCAGAAAGAGGGTAGAGCTCACTAAATTGGATAAAGCAATTTACTGTTAAGGCCACTGGCACTTACTTAGCAGCTCAATTCTACAGAACTTTAGCTATATTCTTTAACCCACAGAAATCCATTTTTTTCTTCATTGATTTATAATGCCAGATTATTGTAAATGAAATTCCCATATGTATTGGGGTCTATTTCTGGACTCTTCTGTTCTATTGATGTCTGTCTAGTTCATGTGCTGGTGCCAAAATGTTTTAATTCCAGTTTCCTTTAAGCAAGCCAGAAAAAAAGACCTGTATGAGTATTTGTCAAAATAGATTCTTTGCTCCTCATGAACTGCCACATTCATCGTCTCCAGCACTGCACCTGGCTTGCTGGCATTGCCTCTCCAGCCACTCCTTTCCAATGTCCTCTACTCTTCTTCTTCCACCCACTCCATTCATGTTGGTGTTTGCCTGAGTTACGTTCTTTGGCCACTCTCACTCAATACGTTTTCCTGGGAAACCTTTATCTATAATTTTAGATAACACCCATGTGTCTTCCACACTTCACTGTCTAGTTTCAGACTTATTCCTCAGACTTATTCCTGGACATGTCTGAGATCTGGGGGATTTTCAGGCTTCTCAATCTCAACACATTAAAAAAGTCAAGCCTCTTCCAAACCCATTCTTCCTCTTTCATTAACTGTTTCTGCCAATAGCATCACCATCCATGAAGTTGTCCCATTTAAATGCTCTGAAGCCATCTCTAGTACTTGTTACCCCTATCACCTACTTCTATTTGAATACAGCATCTTCCTGATCCTACTTCTTTAATAGGTATCAAATCTATTTCCTTCCTCCCACTCCTACTTCCACTGCCATATTTGAGCCTTTAATTATCCTCAGAGGCTACACCCACAGCTCCCTACCTGGAGTCTTGCTCTGTTCCAATCCATTGAGGGGAGAATGATATTTTAAAGATGTCAACCTACTTAATGTCCTTAAAACACCTCTATGTCTCTCTGTAATCTTCATGATGAAATTGAAGTGCCAAGGCATGGCTTCTGAAGCCCTTCACCATCCTGCTGCTTCCTATCTCTCCATACTCCTTGACTCTGCCCTAGCTTACAAAACACCTGCCTTTCCTGAGTGCCCCTTCATGTCTGTGTGCCTTTATAAACCTGTTCCCTATCCCTTGGCCAGTATTTCTTCCAAGTCACCAAAGTCAAGGTTCCTGAACTCGCTTGGCCTACCTTAATTACCCTGAAGACTTAGCTCAGGGCTATTTCATTTTGCAAGCAGTTTTAACAACCTCTCCTCCCTCAGCTAGGTCAGGTGTCTTTCATCTTTGCTCACAAAATGCCTATGAACAATCCTACTCTGGCATTTAGTTTATAATATTGATATTTTTATTAGCCTCCTTCAAATAGCCTTTGAGCTTCTGGAAGACAAGTGTTCATTTTAGAGTTGCCAGTGCAACTCTACTTATAGAATAATATGCTGAGATATTGTGAGAACAATAATGACTTATTTTTAAAGTATGTACATTCATTATTTAAAATTTCAGGAATTCTAAACAATATAGAGAAGTAAATAACAAGACAAAAATATTCCCCTCAAAAATGTCCCTAGGTTTATAATATTTCACAAATCTTCCTGGATATAGTGTAAAGTTAGAACAAGTAGGATAAATTGACAGATATGCTTTTCCATATATGGATGGTACCACACATGTTACTTTAAAACTAAATTATATTTAATCATATTGAAATTGCACAAGAAAAAAAGCTAAAATGTACACCTGCAATGCTTTCTAAACTTCAGAAAAGTGTTTTTTTTCGCAGCAAGAAATATAAGTTTGTAAAATATTCCCTTAAAGATAAGAAAAATAGGCTGTAAAAAAAGTATGATGAGATTGGAGGTGGGGTTTTGTATCTATGTGCTTCAACTTTAATAATCTATGTTGAGCTCTTGCTGAGGACATTTTTATACTTAAACTTCCTCACAACTCCCCTCTTTCTACTTCCAGATTATAGCGAGTTACTCAGTAATATTTACATTGTCAACACTTATATTTATGCTCTGATCTAAAACCCTCAAACACTGTTTTTTAGTCTTAGATTTATTTTAAAATAGATATGATCATCATTATCACTGCATTTGACCATGGCTTCATTGTTCATCAGATTTCTTTTTTTGAATTTATCTCTTAGTTCTGTGAATTTCATAATGAAGTAGAATTTTGTAAAGGTTTATGTCTGTTGTATAACCTGATTTATTGTGTGTTTGAAAACAATTGACTGTTACCTTGAAAACCTGAAGAAAAGCCAGGCTAGAAAAACAAACATTCTTGGGTCACCCTTTCTTTCCCTGGGAACATTCCCTCAAGCATTGCTCGATGCTGTGAAGGATTATCAATGCATACGGTCTGTTTTAGTTTTTCTTGCATGTAAATTGCCTTTTCTGTCTGGACACACAGAACATTATTTGTCTTTGAAGTTCTAAAACGTCACTAGAATATATTTTCGAGTTAATTGTTCTTTATTGATTCTTTTCCTTTTTGCTTTCCTGAGACATTTGTGTTCTTTTGTTATACTGATTTAATACTCTATTGCAGGAAATTAACTTCTGTACTTCTATTATACCTTTGATTATTTTTTCCTTTATATTTTATTTCTTTTTTCTTTAACAGCAAGGTTTGTAAAAAGTGGTATTCTTGTAAACGTGTAATAACTTGCTGTCTGTAAACAAATATAATCCCCTGATTTGTAGTGTTTGTCAGTTTATGTGGTGTAAATACTTCCGCAATGGCAATTTCAAGCTATGAATGTAATGTTACCGAAAATGGAGTTAGGAAAGGTGTGTATGCCCAATCAGCTCTTGCAAGCTGGTGCAAGCCAGCTCCAGTTTACTACTAGTTGTACATGTATTTGATCTCCTTTGTCTGTCTTCCATATAATTTTCCTATAATTGGTTTTATATTTTATTTGTTAGTATGTAAGTACTTGTCCATTTATCACTGTATTTTCAGTTGTGGGGTTTTATTTTTCCTCTTCTTTTTTTGAGTGGTTAAATGTTCTCCATTTTTCTGCAAACTCTGCTAGTTTCTCTTTCCTTTTAGTTTTATTGCCTCTTTTTGAAATCCTTGTATTTCTTTAGTGGTACTTTAAAAAAATTGTGTGTATTATCTTTAGTTTCTTTGAAAAGTTAGGAAAATATTCATCTGAACTTTTTTTCTGTTTCCTGGGGGTAATTCTTCTTCAGATGCATATTCTTCATATGCTTTTTGTTTATGTTCATTGAAACATTTATTTCCACCTAGTATTCTTTCCCTGCCCCCATTATCTAAGCAAATATCCCATTCCTGTCCAGAGTCCATGCTGGTTCCATTATGACCGTGGGTCATCTTTCAGGGACTCCAGCCATTTGCCGATGCATAGCGTGGATAAAGGTGCAGAGAGCAAGTCAGAGCAGTCTGAAACTTGGTTCCAGTGTGTCGTGGTGAACATCTCCCCAACCAATCTACTAAGTCCTTTACCCCACAGGTACATCATTTTATAGTTTTTAGTGTCAACAAGGTTGGTTGAGATTAGTTTCCCATGAAATATTGACTAGTTGGTAAGTCTATTTTATTGAAAAACACACTTCTAATTATTATTAAACAGTTATTCCCCTATTATAAATTAAAAATAAAGATTTTGGCAGTAGAGAAAATTGTGTCTTAAATGGAAGAGAATGAATACATGCTTGCTCAATAAATCATAATTACATACCTCACATGCAAAAAAAGTATATAGCCAGATACCTACATAGATAATATACTCCCTATTGCTTATTACAGGTTATTTTCCAACATTTAAATATCTGAGCCAGAGAGAAATTCTATTATTTATTCAAAATCAAGTTTTTTAATCTCTCTGAAAATTCAGTAGAGTACTACTTTGTGTATTCAAAAGTGCTGTATTCAATAAATGTATTAGTGTGGTAGACAATGTAATTTTTTCTCAGATTCCCCTTAAATGAAGGACTCATTATCTCAAGCTGCAGAGACTACTGCTGACAGAGGTTTTTAGCTGGCATCCCCTCTAGGGCTTGCCACAGCTTCTGAGAGCTGCGAGTTTTGAGTTCATGCCTCTCCTTGGAGCAGTTCATACTCAATGATTGATGTGGTGCTTTAAAGGACTGATCATCTCAGACCAACCTGGGGCAATTCTGAGGGGTCACCTTAGCTCCCTAGCTCCCTGGGGGACTGGACAAGACTTTCATTTGCCTACATCACAGCTTAGCTTCTATGTCTGCCTACTCTTGCTTCCTGTATCTCCCACTGTAATCAATATTCTGCATGCTAAACTCTCAAGAAATGACATGATATACAAAGAAAACCCTGGGGACTTCATGCAATGTATTATAGTATTTACAGAAATGTATTATTATCCATCTATAATTTTTACCTTGCATGCTTCCAAAATGAATCTGAGGCAGTTAACAATAATCATCATATTTAACCAGTGGAGACAACTATACAAATGTAACCTTTAAGTATAACAGGAAAACTATTTTAAGGGATTAAAATTCAATATTTAAAATCAAAATTTTAATTGATACCAACCAATGACAAATAAACTACATCATAATAAAAATATTTTCTAGTTATTGCATCTGTGTGAGCACACACATAAGAGAGTTGAAAATAGAAAATATGTATGCAAAGAGTTATGGAGTTAGTAATGGGGATGGTGGGTGGGGTCATGTGCAGCTTTGGGAATAAAGAGATAGATTTAAAAACTCTTATTCCTTTAAATACAAAAATAGAGTATGATATACCAGAATGTGGGAATATTGAGAGAGAAAGTAATCATCTATTTATCCCATAGTGCCTGTTTTAATATAGCAGCAACTACATGGAAGCTACCAAGTGAATGGAAAATGAGCAAGGTGGAAATGATAAATATTGTACCACTAACTAGAAAAATGTCTAAGGTTATTGAGTATAATAAGGTACCGAGAGACATAATGCCTTATTTTGTCATCCACTATCCAGTTATGGGATCAGACACCATATGCACTAGTTCACAAGGGTACTCTTGGTGCAGCTGATGACAGACAAGGGTGTGGCTTCTTCATTTCCACAATTTTATACTTAGGACTGGTTTTGTGAATATCTTTCTCTCACTATAGTGTGGATAATGAATATTCCTGACAGTGCTGGAGCCTTCAAGCATTTAGGTGAGGATTGGGCAACTGGGTGATTTAAGTTGAACCACAAGATATCACTGCAAGCTTTAGCTCAAACTTCACTCAACAAAAAAACTTGCCATCTCTTGGTCCAAAACCACATTACAACATGATAAACATATTTATCATAATCTGTCCGTCTTCTGAACTGGGATTACATGTACGATAAATTGATACTTTGATGCTCAGTCTGAGTTTTTGTCCCATCTCAGGAAAGTCAGGGTAACAGCCAAGGCAGATGGGTTCAGTTGGGTGGGACAGCTTGACTAGCAACTAGTTTGCTAGTGAACTAGCAACTTGAGCATGAAAAGGTCCTGGAAACCATTTTTCCTTAGGCCTCAAATTCTAAATCAGAAAGTAGCCAATTTGTGCTGGGTAGTCATGAAAGTGGTTTCATGACATTTGTAAAATTAATAAAGGGCCACAAGGTGGGAACTGCGGTAGAGGTTAAAAAAAGTATATATATATATATATATACACACACACACACACACATATATATATATATATATATATATATATATATATATATGTAGCCAACCATGGTAACCTAGTTTGCTTTTTTATAATTGCTTACTACTTAGGAGTCATATAGCTGAAGGTCATAAAAATTCTTAGCTTTCTTTATTACTCACATAGGTAACATTACCCTTGTGAAACCTAAGGCTAGTTTTTTGAGAGACCTTCCAGGCCCTGTATTCTGGTGAACCAGCTGACCCACCCAGACCAGTGCCCCATACCAAGGAACTGATTCAACTGGTCTTACAAACCCAACCCAGGAATTTACTCAGCACAAGAAGACAATTTCTACACCCCTATGGTTTCACCCTGAACTCAGCCAATCAGCAGACCCAATTGCCTAGTCTTTTGCCTGCCAAATATCTTTAAAATCCAAAATGTCTCCCAAATTCTCATAGAGATGAATTTGAGAAATTCCTGTTTCCTCACATGATGCTTGATTCTTTCTCCTCTGTATCCCCTGCCATCTCAGTGTATTGGCTTCCCCTTGAACAGTGGGCAATGAACCTGGTTGGGCTGTAACAAAATTGGGGTTCAGGGTTCATCCAGGATTGCCCTTGTGGGCATTTGCCCATGGTTTGGCAGCCTTTCATGGGTGGGATGAACTTAGAGCTGTGCCCTAGTGGCCACTCAGTTCTCTTGGACTAAGAGCAATCTCTGGTGCCATCCCCACTGGTGGGACATTGGCAACTCATGGTGCTTGGACCTGTTTACAGTGCAGAAATGTTTTCTGAAACTAGAAGACATTGTCCTTAGTGAGTATTTGAAACGTACTAAGCACCCCCCTTCCTTTTCCCAATTGTTGACCTCTCTGGAAGCATTGTGGCTTCTTCATGTGTCTTAGTTGGCTTTCCCTATGTTATAGGAAGAGTCTTGTCTTGGGGAGACTTCACCCCAACTGGATGGAGAACAAGGAGTCTGTCTGGAAAAATATTCTTGCATTTTTGGTTTGACATGTTTTGGAAGGCCTTTTGTTTGACTTGCTTGTTTGATTTGGTATATATGTTTATGTGACTCCCTTTCCCTGAGGAAATAGTGTTTCCCTTGTTTCTCTGTCTTTCTGTGCTGTTCTGTCATAAAGAGGGGTTATCAGATAAAATTTCCTTCTCCTCCGTGAGGACCTGTCTTGTGACCCTGTGGGAGCACTCCCTCTTGATCTCCACCATCAGGGGATGTAATTGTCAGGTTGCATTAGGTGGCTAGTATAAAAATGGCTGGGGACCCAAGATTTTTTTGTTCTAAATATGGCAAGCTCTGGGGAGTTTTGTCATAAGAGGTCCCATTCCTAAGGGGCTTTTGTCATCTCACCTTTTGTTGCTATCTTAGCCTATTTCTGGGAGAATGAGGTGATATTTGAGATTACATCTGGAGAAGCTGTTGGATTAAGTTGCTTTAAAAAAAGTACATCATTAAAAATTAATAGTCAAAAATAGATTATTTAAATTAAAAAACTTCTAAATTAAAAAAAAATAAATTTTAGAGATCTCTTATTCTAAACAATTGCCTTATCTGCATTTATAAAAAGACAAAACTAAAATAAAAACAAGTAACAATTTCATGGCTAACTTTAAAAATTCTCTTGCTGGTCCTATATATGCTGCCCCTATGGGAATAGCTACCCTTGTGGGAAGGATGACAAAGGCTAACTTCCTTTGTAGCCTGATGGCTAAGATTCTATACTTTTACCCTAGCAACCTGGGTTTGATTCCTGGACAGGGAATGAGCCTGATATGGTTTGATATTTGTGTAACCTTTTGCCATTTATTGCCTTTCCATGCACAGCTTTTGATTTCCTGTATTCTGTGGAGGCACATGATGCTTTTAGATATTTATATATAAATAGTTAACTTAGAAGCTGAGACCCTAGAAAATATGGCCAGATAGAAATATGGGTCATATCCGGTTATGGCTAGCGAGATTTTCCTTTCTTTGAGCTGTTTGTGTGACTTTTTTGGATCTCATAAAAATTGTTTTCCACCTCTTTGGAGACACCTCTTACTTCCTTGATTAAGTTATGACCTTAGTTAAGGCTTATCAGTTTCACTTAGAAGGGTACTTTAGTTAAAAAGCACAAAAGCAAACATGTCAGTTGTTTGTCTCAGTTAAAGTCTGCTCCATTTACCTTCACTCCTCCCTACTCCTTCCTCTTTGCCAGTCACAGTTTTGGCCAATCAAAGGCGGCCAAACTGTTCAACCTGTTTACATAAGGGAAATGTTGAACGGTACTGTCCATGAATCTTCTTCAACCACATGGTAGTGCTGAGGGGTCTGTCTGACCTGTTCTAGTTCATGGGATACCTGATTTGTGAATTGTTCTTTGCTCAATTAAACTCTGTTACATGTAAGTTGTCAGAAGTGGATTCTGAAATAGAGCTCCCAGGGACCCCCAGGAGCACAATGGTCAAGGGAGGTACCTGCTGGGCCCATTGTGTCCATTGCTCTCTTGTAGCAACTGAGGGTTGTGGGTGAGTTCTCTATTGGATTCTGAAGTTCCATATATTTGTGTTTTGAGCTCTCCAACTTGTTTGAGCAATTTTTTTTTCTCTCTTAACTGGGTTTGGAAGTCAGAACAGAAACTGGACTGGGTCTGGGATCAGAATAGATCCAATAATTGACTGGTTTGGATCTACTTAGAGATCTCAGATGTCTGACTGGGTCAGGCAGGAACTGACAAGTAAATGGAAATCCTACAGGGGGTACAAATTCCAGCTTTCAAGAATTCTCAGGGATTTCCATGTTCTGTCCCTTTGTTTCTTTTTCTTGCGTACTTGGATAAGAAAAAATCATTGTCTAAGTTGATCGTGGAGATATGAGAGCCAAAGCTAAGATTCAAGGTAAAATTTGGATTCTTAATTTCTGAAAAACTGACTATTCTACTTTCTGCCTACGCCTAAATATATTATACATGAATAAGTATTCATCTCCAGAAGCAGCAAACACTTACAGAAATGGCAAAATCTTACTAAAGGCAATTTAAAATTACAATGAAATGTTCCAAATGGACAACTTTGAGAAGTTCATTTAAAAATGAGGGCCCTTGAATTAGTCACATCTAGAGATGCCTATTGATGTGCAGAAGCTTATAAAAAAAATTTAAAAGTCTCTTTACAAAAGGCAAATAAAAAGTTTAAATAACTAATTACTAAAAAAATTTAAATCTGGTAAACTTTTGGCTTAGTTATGATCCTGCACTGAAGGAAAAAAAAAAAAAAAAGAAAAGAAAACTATCCTTGATAAAGTGTTTACTAAAGGTTGCCCTCAGGTAACATAGAAAAATAGACTTGCTTCTTTTTCAGATCTATCCATACTGAGTCCAGGTATACAAATGCCTTTTTTAAACCTTATTCCTTAGTGGACTCCACCCTGAACTCATTAATTTTAGCTAAAATATGGTAGCTAAATTAGGAAAGCCGCCTACCTAAAACATGTCTGTCATTTAACTGGTTATCTTAAAATCCTTTTGTAACAAAAAAATTACATCAATAAAGGAAATTTCCATTTATAAGAGTGTCTGACAGGGAGCACTGAGTCACTAGAAACTCTTACCATAGTTCTAAATTTATATGACAAGTCTTATCTTTATTTAGGGTACTTTTCCTGGCCTTCCTAATTGGGACTTTACATATAACCTTTTTTCCCCCTTGGTATGAGCAAATCATGGTACAATATTTAGGCCTAAAATTTTAGCCTTGTGCTTTTGAAATATAAAATTTTCTGCCGTATTTCACCTAGGAGTAATCTTTTTAAAAGGCAAATTGTTGCCTATCTAACAATTGCTTAGGGCAAAAAAAAATAAATAATTAAAAGATGTATAGTCTGAATAAAAAATATACATAATTAAAAGCCAGCAAAAAAAATCTTTATAAAAGGTACAAGATCTGTTTCTGTCTGTATGTCTACGTGCCAACATATGTCATGTGCATATGATATTTTACTACCAAAATATGTAAAAGAACTCTAATTAATTGAGTTAAAAAGGTAAGCACTTAAATCAAATATTTTATCAGGAAAATAAAAGCTATTTAATAACTCAAATGTCTTTTAGTTCATGCACCTTTAGTAATCTTTAGCAAGTAAAACTAGTTCTAAAATTGTTATTAAAGTCTAGGTGTTTTAAGATCATAAAACTGTTCCTTCCGTAATATTTTTAATAATTGCTGGATTTGATCACAAGCTTGTTTTTGGTTCTGAGCCTCTGGATTCTGAGGTCTGGATAGGTGGCCATGGTGAGGCCTGGGGACATGTTCTCAATGCCTAGTCCGGCAGCTACAGGACACACTCAAACCTATTTTGGAGGCTTTTCTCCTGCCCCAGCTTTACCTCCTGGCTATTCTAGAAGGGGTTAGATACTCCAGGCCTGCAGTCCTCAACCCCTGGGCTGCAACCAGTACCAGTCTGTGCCTGTTAGGAACAAGGCTAGACATCACCGCCTGAGCTCCGCACCCCCCACCCCACTCCCCCCATTGGTGGAAAAATTGAAAATTGACTTCCATGAAACTTAGGAACTGGGTTGCACAGCAGGAAATGAGCAGCAGGTGAGAGCAAGTGAAGCTCCATCTGTATTTATAGCCACTCCCCATCACTTGCATCACCACCTGAGCTCCACCTCCCTCCCAACCACCCACCCTCTCCCCCCAACCCCCATCCACAGGAAAATTGCCTTTCAAAACCCCAAAACTCGTCCCTGGTGCCAAAAATGTTGGGGACTGCTGCTCCAGGCATCCTGCCTTCTGTCTTGAGCTCTGCACTGGTATGCAAATTGAGGACACAGATCGGCCCTGCCCTATGTAGCCATCTTGGATGCCATGAGGCTACTGGAAACCTAAGCGCACTGGAGAAGGCATTAGAGGTAGTATGTTTATCTCTTAGTTATAGTTTTAAAATTCTTTTCAGGAATTTAAAATTTTAAAGTTGTGTTATGTTAAATTTAAAAAATCATAAAATATCTGAATCATTCATAAGATAAAATACTAAAACATCTTATTTTTATACAATATAAAAAATTATATTTAGATGTGCTAATAAAAATTGGGGACTGGTAACAATTCAAGGTTACTTTTAACTTCCTAGGTTTTTCTAAGAGTTGGCATTATTAATATAAATAATTAAAACTATTAGATATAAGAAAAACAATTCTACATGCAAAATATATGAGTAAGATTTTTTATTAAAAAATTAAAAGGTATAAAAATACAATTTTTATTAACAAATAATTTTGTCTATGGGTTTAAAAATAATTTAAAATTAAATAAATAATAATTAAAACTAGATATAAAAGTTAAAAAATGATAGAAGTTATAAAAGATTTATAAAAATCTTAACTTATGATCAAATAATTAAAATTAAATAGATTTGTTTATAAGATTTTATTAACATCAGTCTTACCATTAATAATCCGCTAATGCAAAGGTAAAATTTGGTTTTCTCTTTTGGACAAAATTTTCATATAATATTAATAAAAATAACAAAAGATTTTTGTTCACTTTTTGAATAAATTGAAAAACAGAAGAGGAGCGAGAAAAAGAGACAGATTCTGTTTACTTCTTTATTAGCTTGTCTTTCAGTTTGTCTCTCCCAGGTCTTATGATTGTTTGGGGGAACTGAGTCTCCTCTCTATCAAAGAATAAGGTTTATGCTTTTTAAATGCTTTAAATTATCAGTTTGGCTAAATGAAGGACAAATTTTATAGTAACCTGTCATCCTGTTTTATGACAAGTGTTTTATGATAGGAAGTGTTTTTAGCCTTTGATATTTAACAGATTTTCCAAAATTAAAATTCTAAATCCAGTCTTTTTTATCTCAAGCTATCTTTTTAAATATTAAGGCCACTAAAAGTCTAACAGAGACATATTAGGGTTATTCGATATGTTAAAACCATACAGGAAGCATTGTCAAATATGAAATGTTGTTTAACTTTCTTTGGATTATATCTGTATAAACATGCTATTAATGTTACAACATTGTATGAGAGTCCTAAAATTCTGATATGTTTTAGTGTCTGTTTTCAGTATTAATTATGGTTATTATGTTAAATTGTTGTATGTTACAAAAATGATCAACTTTTTTTGTCAATTGTCTCTTTACCTATGGGTATTCTAAGACTTTTATCATCCATAGATGATTATTATTTTACTTTGATTTTTCTCAAAAAGTGTTGTTTGTTTGTTTTAAATTGGCTACTGTCCAAAGCTTGCTTCTTTAAGCAAAGTCATGGAAAGGGCTGACAAGTTCTCTTGAATACAGGTTTCTGATAACTTTGGAGATTATATGTCATTGGACTAAAATAAAACAAACTTCCAGGACTTTAATTAGAAAGCTGATAGATCTATAAGTATAGCTAACTCAATGTCAAACAGAACAGAAATTGATTACATGGGCCTGAACTAATTTTTTATGACTTTTTGTTTGAAACATTGCTGATTCTTTTTGTGTTTTGCTTTCCAGAAGTCAAATTTTTCTTCCTTCTTTTGAGCTATTTGTAGTTTACAACAAAGTATATATTTGTAAGCAAAATTTGAAGCATTTACTTTTCTCTCCACTTGATTTCTCCATAATTTGAAAACTGTTTGTGAGTATACTTAATTCATGGCAATATAGTTATTTATATAAGTTCAATAAGAATCTGTTTTTCCTCTATTACAGGAAGTAATGAAAGAAATTGGTTATTTTACTAAGGCTATGATTGGATTGGCACATTTTCAGAGGTGCCCAGACTTTGTTAAGGAATTAGGTTGACTTTATAAGGCCAATAAAAATCCCTTTGGAAAAACTGGCCGGGTACCACATCTATAACATTTCCTGATCTGTGGTAAGTAAAAAATGTCACTTTCTGACATGTTCAGGAACCCCAAGTTACGTTGGGACTTCAAGAAAAGAGAATTTTATCTATTTCGTACAGTTAACTGAAGGTACAGATAAATCTTTGGCTTGACTAAAGAGGCATTCCACATCTAAACTGAGATTCCTTATGAAAAAGTACCAACGAAGCCAATTAAAAAAAAAAAGCCTATACGGTCAATAATTATTCTTACTACACTTTATGCAAACAATCAGGCCAAGTATAATGAGACTAAGTTTATTTTTGCAAATAAGTTGGTCCTACTATGATTTTTCTTTAATAAAAATGGGAAGCTGGAGAGAGAAAATATATATTTCAGAGGAAAAAAAATATAGTCCCCTGTTATTAGATTCTAGCCTTGTCCACTGTTTTGGAGTTTTTGTTATTTGCCTACAATTTGGACTGAATCCTGAATTTCTTCCTGGTTACAAGTCTCCAGATAACGTTTTCAAATTATTTTTTCCATTTTTCTGACTTAGACTCAATGAAATCACCACTGTCTCTCCCTGAGATCCTGCAAACATACCTTGAGACATATAAACTCCAGGTGAGAAAAATCTGTCAGATTGCCACTGCCTACTTCCACTTTAACCGAAGATGCTTTGACTTCAACATCTAGATACTTCAGCTGGATGACCTCCACACTCTAAGGAAACTAACTTATGAACTGTTCCAAATATTAACTCATATTTTTCCTCTATTTGAAAACTCTTCTGCAGTGCCAGCTCCTGGAATGAGGCACAGCTGTTTAACTAAACTTATCTATTCACAGGACTAAGAGACTGAACAAAAAGATATAGGATGATACGTTTAAATTTGTTCCAATTTGTTTTTATTCCCACTCCTTAGTCCAAAGATAACAGCTTAGCTTTTAATATGTAAAACCTTTTAATTTCAAAGTAGAGACTGAAAAAAATTTAAAATATTTTACCCAAAAATATATTTCTTTGACATATTTTGGGATGACTGCTACAGAAATAACACTGCAAAGCTATCTTGTGTGTGACGGTTAGGGGCAAATTGACATCTGTAGAAAATCTCCATGAAAATCTCCATGCCGTCAAGTCTTTCTGTACCTGAGCTAGAAAAGATTAACTAAGAGTCTCCACTCCCTTCCTCATAGACTTAAGAGAGGGTTGCTGGGAAGATACCAGGACACCTACTAGCAAGCTTGCTGGGAATACTAGTCTCTAACTACAGAGTATGTGCCAACAGGGACATGATTAAAAATCTGTGAGCAACTCTAGAACTGATCACAGAAGAAGCTGCAAAGAGCCTTAGGGCTCAGCAAAGATCCTTAAACTCTCTAGCCCAGGTAGTCCCCGATAATCTAGTAGTGCTAGATTTCCTGTTGGCTAAACAAGGGGGAGTCTGTGCAGTTTTAAACACTCTCTGCTATATCTATATAAATACCTCAGAAAAAATAGAAACCAGAATAGAAAAAGTTTCCTAACAAGCTATGTGGCTACAATAAGGCTCTGCTAGTGACCCCATGCCTGATTGGTTTCAGGGTTGTTCATTTAGATTCTCCAGGATTTTAGATCACTCTGCAAGAACTCCTGAAGCTAGGACCCTTGCTCCTTATCCTAGGGCTCATTATCTATCGTATAGTCCACTGTTCACTGAAATACTGTTCTATGACTGTAAATAAAAGTACGAATGTTCTTGCCATGCAAACCTTAGGTCTGTGACCATGCACCCGTGACTACTTGAAGACAGCTGCAAAATGGTTACCTGCCTCTTATCCCCAGCTCACCCTTAACTATGCCCTTTGTCAGCAGGAAGAAGCCAGATTGGGTCTTCCCTTTTTCATCTCATTAGCTCACACCTCGGGAATGAGTTGGGATGAAGCCTAGGAGGGGACTGAAACTGCCCTTTCTAAAATTAATAATGGGCCACAAGGTGGGAACTGTGGTAGAGGTAAAAAAAAAGAAAAAAGAAAAAAGAAAAAATATATATAAAACCAGCCATTGTTCCCTAGCTTGCTTTCCTGTAATTGCTTATTACCACTCAAGTGCCATATAGCTGAAGGTCATAAAGATTTTTAGCCCATAGATAACATCACCCTTGTGAAACCTAAGGCTAATTTGTGAGATATCTTCCAGGCCCTGAAGTCTGGTGGATAGGCTGACCTACCCAGACCAGTGGCCCATACTAAGGAGGAGGAACCGACTCAACTGGTTGTGGGACCCCCACTCAAGAACTAATTCAGCACAAGAAGACAATTTCTACACCCCTATGGTGTAGAATCCACCTTGAACCCAGCCAATCAACAGACCTCATTGCCTAGGTCTTTGTGGGCCAAATTACCTTTAAAAATGCTTTCTCCCAAATTTTCAGAAAAATGGATTTGAGAAATTTCTTTGTTCTCTTGCATGGCGCTTGTGATATTAAACTTTCCTTGCTGTAACATCTACTGTCTCAGTGTTTTGCCCTCCTGTTGAGCAGGAGGCAAAGAACCTGGTTGGGCTGTGACATTCAGAGCCTAGGCCTAATGAGATTCTTTCCAGGGAAGGTGCAGCAACCCTAGGGACACCTTCACTTGAGGTGTGTCATGCCATCAGAAGGCTGGAGGAGTCTCTGCGGACATCAGAGACCATTGCTGGGCTGACTGATTGAAGGATGGCCACTCAGAGGTCCCAGCGCTGGGGTTCTCTAGACCCTTGCTACTCAGAATGGTGGGAGGACCAGCAGCATCAACATCACCTGGGAGGTTGTTTGGCTTGTAGAATCTCAGGCCCCAGCCAGCTGAATCTGAATGTACATGTTAACTGATGGGCACATTAAAGTTTGAGAAGCACGGGTCCAGGTGATAGCAAAGAGGCTAGCTGGCTGATCTGCCTCTTAGCCTCTCCTCCTCCCCATCTGTGCTCCCCTTTAAGCAAAACTGAACTCTGAAATGATCCTAAACAAAATTTCTGCAAACCCGGGAGTGTGTGGGGAGGGGGCGTTCAGGAGCTGCCCCTGCCTCAGAGGGCAGAGAGAAAGTATGATTGGATTGGCTGCTTTCTCCGGCTCCCCGCGCAGGCTGAGTGTAGACACGCCCCCCACCGTCCCCCTCACCTCCACCCCCCGCAGCTGCTACGGCCTGCCTCCAGCCGGCTGCAACGAAAACCCGGAGCAGCTGCGTGCACTCGTGGATAGCCCTCCTAGAGGCGAAGCCGGGCAGCTGGGCATGCTCAGTAGCTGGGGGAGGTTTGGGTGGAGAGTAGAAAGCTTTGGCTCTGCCTCCCACCGCCTCCCTCTAGCCTCCGCCCCCCTTGCCCCTACCCAGCCCGTAGTAGTTCCCCAGCGTGCGCCCGGGGAGACCGGGAACATGGCGCTCGGAGCGATGTAGCAGCGGAGAAGGGGATGAGGCACCTCCGCTTCGCTGACAGCCAGCCACCAGGTAGGCAGGCACGCCTGGCGGGGCTGCCTGGGTGGGTGTCGGCGCGAGGAGGGGCGCTTGCGGGGATGCGCACGGCTGGTACCCGGAGCATCTTGCTTTGCCAGGAGAGGATGCGAAGCGGACCCTCTGTGACAGCGCCGATTGTGCATCTCCTAGGAGATGCCAAAGGCTAGGGACTCGCTGCCTGGAGGGTAGGGATCGGGGACCGCCCACCCCCAGCCCCCAACCCATGCGCTACCATCCAGCCTGGGCTCTCCATGGGTCAAATAAAGGATAGTTCCTTTCTGCTGCGCGGGAGGGCGTGGGGGAGATACCAGCCCTGCGAGCGTGTTGGTACCCCGAACCGCTAGCAAGCCCAACACCAGTTCTTTGTGTATACAGGCGCGCGCGCCCCAGGGGTGCCACGGTGCCTGCTTTTCCCGAGGAGTGTTGGACATTGGATATTGCCAGGGCAGGATTCCCGTATGGTTTTTGTCTTTTGGCAGGTGTAGACTGGAAGATGCAATAGCTGAGCCTTTATGGGGCTGTGTTTTCCTTTGTTATTTGCCTCTATGTGTGTGTGCGCGCGTGGTGGGTTGTAATGGAGAGAGAGAGAACTTCTGCTTGTGGGCACCGGTGTGGGCAGAGCGTGGAAGAGGATCTCAGTTGCAAACTCTTGCCAAAATTGTGCGAGATGTCGGCCTCCTGGAGCGTAAACTTGGGAAGTCCAAGAATTGTCAGTGCCCAGGATGGAGAAGAAGCATGTTGCCCTTCTTGAAACCGTGTGTATCTGAAGCTTTAAACTAGGGATGTGAGTTAATTCGTCAACATTAGATATAAATTCAGGGAATTTGAAGCCCTAGAGCTATTTGTGGTAGTCTTTTAAAGGCACAATAATAAAGAAAAAAAGAAGTTGGCACAAAGCCAGAAGAAAGTGTCATTCTTAATAGTTGATGACGGCTTGACAGGCTGAATACACTTTTGGGGAAATTGGGAAACCTGGCATTTCACAGGGCTCTACTAAGAAATAGCCACAGGGTCTTAGGTAACTCACAAAACCTCTTAGTGCATCCTTTTCTCTTCTCAGGTTTGGTGGCATACAGACACTCTTTCTCTTACCTGAGTCCAGATGGACAAGTTGCTCTCTAGAAGCCCCTCCTCCACTGGAATTCTATGAAATTGACACCCCCAAATAACAGCTCTGCTACCTTATATTTGTATCTGTTATATTCAGCAGCACAACAACTCACTGAGTTTGGGAGGAAAGGCAAATTTAGAACATGCTTTTAGTTTTTCCTTTATACTATAAAGGATGGGCATCTGTGAACATGAAGTTTAGGGACACTTTCCTCTATACTTGCACTATTTATTTTTATGGTCTTGTTAGGTGGCAAGAATGAGTCAGTATCATCAAGATGAAGTGAGGAATGCATGAGGGAAACGCATTTGAGTAAATTAAAGCTATAAATGTCCAATCTGATGGCAATATCTTGACTTGGAATACATATGTGCAAAGCAGAAGCATTGCTAATAGAAAATGATATAGACTGGTGGCAAATTCATTGATAGCATTGACCTTAGAATGGACATTTTGTATTCCTCTGTCAATGCATAGAGATTGATTGACTAGGTCCCTGCAACTTGTTCTTTCATTAATAAATGTGAGTTTTAATTGCAGGCATTGAAAACGCAGTTCGGTAGTGCCTCTCTTCGTGGTGTCTGAGCTTGCTGAAGCGCTGTGTGTATGAGAGGCAGGGGTTCTATGGTATGGAATCATCTTGGCCATGAGACACGGCTGAGTTTGAACTCAGACTCTTCCATATTTAGGTTTATGATCCTGGGCAAACTATTTAACTTTCCCAAGCCTCAGTTCTCTCATCTATAAAACAGACCTAGGAATAGTAAAACCTACCCAATTGGGTAGTTGTGTGGCTTACTCATAATATAAACCACCAGGAATATGGTGGTGACCATGATGAGAAGGGAAATAGATGTTTCTTGAACCCATACTGTGTGCCCCACATTATACAAGTCAGGTTCAAACATGATTTTATTTAATCTTCTCAACTGTGTTAGTTTCCTAGAGCTGCTATAACAAGTCATCAAAAACTGGATGGCTTAAAACAACAGAAATGTATTCTCTCATTGTTCTGAAAGCTGGAGGTCCAAAATCAAAGTGTTGTCAGGGCCATGCTCCTTCTGAAGCCTCTAGGGCAGAGTCCTTCCTTGCTTCTCCCAGCTTCTAGTAGCCCCAGGCATCCCTTGGCTTGTGGCAGCATAACTCCAGTCTCTGCCTCTGTCTCCACATGGCATCTTCCTTCTGTGTTTGTCCTCGTGTTCAAATTTCCCTCTTATAAGGACATGGTTCATACTGGATTTAGGACCCACCCTAATTCAGTATGACCTCATCTTGATTACATCTGTAAAGGCCTGATTTCCAAATAAGGTTTATAGGTTCTGAGTATGCATGAATTTTTGAGAGACACTACACAGCCTATTACACCAACATCCCTATTAGTTGTGTTTAATGGCAACATTACGGTAATGTCAACGTAAGAGTAGAAGGTAAAGATAGAGTAGCATGGGTTCAAAAGGACTTTAAAGGTTACTTAAAGTTTTAATCCAACTAACCTATTTGAGGCTTTGTATACCCAACTATGGTAGGGAAGAACAGGGTTCGAAGGTACCTCACTTATTCATTTCAGTTATCTGAGAAAATGCAATCCAGGGTGTGGGTCTTCTATAGGTTTCCCAAACTGATTTGTTGATGTTGCCTTCCTCCCTTTTTGCTACCCTATGAATACAGTGCAAAAAAAACAAATAACAAAAACGATAACAGCCATAAAGATAGTCTAACAACTTTCTAGTCTTTCTTATCTTGGTAAATAGCACCACTGTCCATGGAATTGCTTTAGCTAGAAATCCAAGAATCGTCTTTGACACCTCTATTTCCTTACCCTCCACATCCGAAACCATTACCCAGTCTTACAAATTCTTCTATGTATATCTCTAAATATGTCTTGATAATCTTCTTTCTATCCCCACCACTGCCACCAAACTTCAAATTATCATTTCTCACCTGGACTGCTAGTATAACTTCCTAACAAGAGCCCTGGTTCCTTGCCTGGCCTTTCTAATTCTGCATCTACAGCAGATAGGATCATGTCAGTGCCCTGCATAAAATACCACCCACATACCTGGGACAGATTCCAGAGACTCCCGGAGCCATGGGTACTTGGCTAGCCTCATTTTGGGCACCTCTTCCTCTTAACTGCTGTCACACTGACCTGCTGTCTGTTTCTTGAACATCCCAAGCATGTCCCCCTCTATTTTTGTCATTCTAAACTGTACTTATCCTTTGGGCTTCCTTGACTTTTCTTCCCACCAACCCAACTCTCTCATCATCCCTTTACTTTTCTTCTATAGCATTTTTATCAATCTGCAATTGCTTTTTTGCTGGGCTATTTATTGTTTGTAAGCTCTGTGATGGCCACTTATTTTGTGTCTTATATGCAGAAGATGCTTGATAAATGTTGGGTGAATGAGTGAAGGAATGAAGACTTTGCCTCAGAGCATTTTCTTGTGCCAATTTAAAGATCTGATTTTTTAAGAAGCTTTTTATTTTTATTTTAACTAGTATGAAAAGAGCAATTTAGAACCTTATTCTGACTTCAAAAGAGGAGTATTCTTGGCTTTAACAAATGTATCTTTTAAGAATTGGTTTTAGACTAGCAGTTAAGAATTGAGTCAAAATGTTTTTTGGCAACTGAAGTTTTTGTGAAAGTCTGTCAGTCAGTGAACAAATATTCTGCCTTTACTTATTGCATGTGTTTATTTGCCATGCTAGGCCCTAGGAAGGCAATAGTAAACTGGACTGTTATCCTTATGGAAATTAATAATCATTACATATAATAATAAACAATGCACTTAATTATTTATTGAGCTTCTGTTATATGACAGGTTCTCTTCAGTTCCTGTCCATAATTGTCACTATAGTCCTCTAATCTTTCCCAATAACACAGAACCCTAAACTTATCAGGAGCACAACAAATATTTAATGAATTAATAATTAGTAAGTACTATTATCCTGATCTTTCAAAATAGGAAATGTATGGTTATCTCAGGAAAAAGAAATCTGCTCATATATAGAAGAGCATGCAGTTGCATTTTGAATATACCTAGGTGGGCTCTGTTTTATTTTAAAAATCATCCTGGCTGTTGTCTCTGGAGTTTAATTAAGAGAAAAATTGTTCTTTATTTGAGAACAAATTCCTGGTGTGTTTCTGTCAAAATTCTAAATTGTTTTATTGTTTAATTTGTCCTGTTTAATCCAAGTGGAGGTGATTTAATGTCTCTCATTGAGAGCCCTTTTACTATCTTTGAATAGCAAGACTGAGCCCAAGGGAATTGAATGTAGTTCAACATAGGAACACATGTTACATTTTGGATTTCAAGGGTGGCTTCATTTTTTTGTCTTTTTATTCTCATAAAAAGGAAGTTTTTAAAAATATATAATAAAATATTATTTAATGCATATGTTTAAATAATGCTTTTCACATAAGTAACAAAAAATCAGGCAGTGTGCCTTGATTTTGTTTAAAGGTGATGGACACACAATTGAGTCAACTAAAGCCTAAAGGAACTAATAAGAGATTTCTCTAAGATGGCTGGTTATAAAATACATGTTTAAAACTCAATGGTTACCCAAAATGCTAATATTTACCAAATACAAAATAGAATGGGAAATGATCTTATTTATGAATCAACAAAAATAAATTGTCTAGGAAAAATAGGATATGTACAATAAAAACTTGGAAATAATAAGAAATATATGTAGAAAGCTATAAAATTTTATGCAGACACATAAACTAAGAACAAAAAAAGGAAAACCACCCTTATTCTTGGGCGGAAAGATAGAAATTATGAAATGATTGTTTTTCCCAGATCAATTATATAGTTTTATTGCATTGGGATTTGGGAGAACTTGACAAAGTGATTCTAACATCTGTCTGGAAGGATAATTATATGAAGATAGAAGAAAATTTTGCAAAAGGAAAGTGGTAGTGGGTAGGTTTGGGGGGTGGGCAGTGGGAGGGTAGAGGTGGGTGGGAGGTGGTAGATGGTGGAGGTGGTGGGGGATGGGCTGCTGGGAATGGTGGTGGTAGGTAGAGGTGGTGAGGGCAGTGGTAGTGGGTTGCCTTTGTAGAAATAAAAATAAACTTGATCATAGAACTATACTCATTACAGCAATGTAATACCTGGTATAAGAATCAATTAACAGCTCGATGCAATAGAATAGCCTGGAAACAGGTAGTTTTTAGAAACAGAAATGTGATGAAGAAAGCATTATGAAACAGTGAGGAGTATTTGACAAAAACGTCAAGGAAATTGCCTAAGTATTAGAAAATATTCAACTAAGAATGTCATCTTGCATGACTTTCCAAACTAAATTCTAAATACATTGAAAAATTGATATGCAAGGTGAAAGACAAAGCTAGAAGAAAATGACTAATTTTAGAGGGAGAACTTTCTAAATATAAAATCAGTGGAAAGAATCACAAGGCAAAATATAGATTTGAGTATATTTTAAACTTTTATATGCAAAAAAATACACATTGTAAAGCAAAACGTAACCATGGAGGACAATATTGACACTAAGTATGACAAGACAGTTAATATAACAGCACTGAAGAAATCTTGCAGATCAGTAAGTAAACAATAACACCTCGATAGAATTGTCCAAATATCTGAAGAAACCAAAAGGAAGAAATAAAAAGATCATGTTTAGTAAATGTTCTTACTATTAATCACAAAAGTGCAAATTAAAATAAAAATGAAGTGTTTCATGTATTAAGTGAATAAAAAAATAAATAAATAAAATCCCCTCAGTACTGGCAAGTATGCAGTGAGAAGAACATTCTCATTCACTACTAGTGGGAGGGTTACATAATATAACCTTCCTAGAAAACAGTTTAAAAATATTTGTCAAAAACTTTTAAAAGTTCAAATTATTTGACACTACTATTTCTCTTGCTTTTGATTTTATATTTATTTTTGTTTTTGCTAAAGGAGTAGATGTAGGCAAAATTTTATATAGAGGATTGTGTATTCTATTTTATAGTAAAAAAAATTGAAAACTA
This sequence comes from Cheirogaleus major, assembly GCA_963574435.1. Lineage (NCBI taxonomy): Eukaryota > Metazoa > Chordata > Mammalia > Primates > Cheirogaleidae > Cheirogaleus > Cheirogaleus major. Next base: position 25,705 of record CAUYPO010103381.1, read on the forward strand.
TATAATTAAAAACTAGGGGCTTATTAAAGATATTTCAAGATCACAAGATAATAGACTATTATGTAGGTATTAAAACTGATCATTTTGAAGGTTACATAATGGGCATGGAACAACCTTCACCACAATTTTAAGTGGAAATAACCAAAATGTATTACTGCATATATTATATCATTAATATGTATTTTATGAAATGAAAACATCATACAGGCATATGAAAAACTGGAACAAAAACAAAAAGCTAGGTAATCTCTGGGTGGCAGAAATATGGATGGTTTTTCTTAATACTTTTTGAATTTTTCAAAATTTAGTCAATCATAACATATTGCTAACATATTGAATCAAAAAAAAAAACCCCACTATTTTACAAATATGGTTGTGATACACATTCAGGTCATACTTATTCATTTATGTAATAAAAACATTCATTGATTATCTGTTGTGTCAGGGCCTCTGTCAAGTATATCAGCAATGGTTCTTAGTTTGCATGCAAATGAAAGGAACTCCCTAACTTGAGCAAAAAGAATTTACTAGAAGGATATCTAGTAGCTAAAAGAATGGCCAGGAATGGGGGAGATAGGGAATTCCCCAAAATAAACAAACATGCACACACCAAAACAAGCTTGGAGGAGAACAAGAACCCAGTCAGCTCCAGGGTCTAGAGATCAAGTCCTTGAGAAACAGGCTCCAGCCAAGAGCAGCCAAGATTGTGCTCAGGGCTCAGGCACAATCCACTGGTGGTTACACTTGAGGCTTGTCCCATACCCAGCTCTCTCCGCACCGAGGGCTCAGGAGTGAGGGAGCCTTGATTAGCAGGCTCACCACATTTTTTTTCCAATGAAAGAAAGAAAAGAGATGTGACCAGTGCTAAACAGCCAAAACCAAATCAAACCAAAACAAAAAGAATAAAAAAATGCCCATTACCCCAGGACTTGGAGGCAAACAGGGTTGCCTCCTTCCCCTCCCCATGGGGAACGTTTGCTGCGATGTAGTTTAGCTAACATAAAGTTCACGGTATAATATTCACTGTGATGTACATCACAAAAAAAGATGCAATGTGGGTGCCCCACACAGATCTTTTTCCCCTGGAGTCAGCAGTGATATGTCAGGAACTACATGGCTTTTCAGCTTGATCCTCATGGACTAGCCAAATTTTTTAAAGGAAGGCCCCATTCCTAGGTGAGAGAAAAATCCAAAGGAAGGATAATCTGAAAGAAAGTGTAGCAAAAGCAAGAGGTATGATTTGGCAATAGATCAGGCACCAACACAGATCTAGGCTTCTTTTTTTCTGAATTATCTTGCATTTAGCAAGTCCTGTAGACATGTTTGAGTTTAGTCCACCATGAATATTGGTCTCTTGCTTCCAATGACATTGATACATAATAGTACAAAATCATCCTTAGATGAGTTCGTATTCTTACTGCAGTTCTCATCATTAATAGATGTCTGTGGCTATCCAAGTAATTTAATATTCATGTCGTTGCTTTTATAATTCTTTATAAACTTTTTCCTGAAGAAATATGACTTGTAAATGGAAGGGGGGAAAAGGCTAGTTATTCTTCAATTGCACTAAAAACAGGACCGAGAAAATAATCTTAAATTACCAAAAGAGTCCCCTGCCCACATCACCACATATTAGAGGGCTCTGCTGCTCTGTATTCCAACTTCTATGTGCCTGGACGGGGGCCATGTGCCACCTGGAGCCCCTGATCCCCTCTGGGCCCTGCTGTATGTACCTGGGACCCTGGCATTTCCTGCTCACAGGGCGCCCAGGACCAACGGGGGGATTGAAGAAAGACCGTTGATGGGAGGTGTAGATAGAGCTTGGACATGTGCACTTTGTAGTCCACACACAGGTGCCAGAGGCCAGGATAGAAAGAGAAGGGCTTGGGGCCCTGAGGCTGGAAGCTGGTTCTCCTTGGCTTTGTGATGTTCTGGAATTCAAGTACTCTCCATTTAAACCTGGTTTCTAGGTTATTATGAAGGCATATTTGTCGAGCCAGGAGGATAGAACACATGAAATTCAACAATTTTTCACTTGATTTACAATATTTAAATATTTAGACCTATAACATGTGGGACTCCATTTGTGCTCCTGTCCCTCAAATGGCAGGATCAGGCCTGCTTAGGTAATTGTTTTAAAAAGGCAACACTCAATGGTTCAGACACACATGCCTAGTTAGCTAGTCATGCAACAGCAATGTGGATTATAAGAAAAATAAATGACACTTCTGTGATTATAGCTAACATATTGAGCAAGATGTGTTAAGCCCCATCCAAGAATTTGACCTTTAATTAATCTTCATAAAAGCACTGTGAGATAGGTCACTCAAGGCAAAATATCATGCAGTTAGAGAGAGTAGAGAGTCAAACCCTGGATCATCCCGATCCAAAGTCCATAAACACTGTGGTGTACAGCAACTCAGTGGCTAAGAAGAGAAGTTTTGTTTGGAGCCCTTGAACCTTAAATAATTTAAAAATCACTGGATTAATCAACCCACTTTGACTCTCCAATACTCTCAAACCCTCAGATTCAGCGTTTCTGTTCATGAAAAGGAAAGTGGATGCTTTGACCTCCTGTGTTCAGTATTGTGATTAACTGAATGATTAAAACCAAAAATCAATATTTGGTTGCTTGTATGAAAAGCAAATTTAACTTACAATTTTAAACAGATGTCTAGTTGTGGGATTGCCTCTGCCAATTTTCAATGGAATTGCCATTGTGTCATCGATGGTAAAGGTAAACTGGCCATGAGGGGTACCTTTGTTTCTCCTTTAAAGGACTGGTTCACATCTCCACTCCTTCATGACCCCACTGTCTACCTGAATCAACAAGACTTTATGCCGGCAATATTGACTCCATTACTCTTTTGATAACAACTCACAGAACCGGGGGAAGGGAAAGAGAGAAAGGACAAACTGGTACCTTTGGTTCAAAAGATAAGATCTCTGACAGATGCCACAGTGATTACCTTCATTTTCAATTAACATTCAAGGTTGACATACTAAAGAAACTCATTAGCTGTTTTCTTAGATGGAACTTAAATATTTTCTCTTAAGTATGGTCATTTGAGTCATGCAAATGGTGTTTGTGTAAGACAGATTTTCCAGCTAATTGTTTTTAACTATCAACTGAGTTGCCCCCTTTATCTAATCTTCTAGCTGCACAACGGTTTCCTGACACAGGAAGCGAACTTCCAGGAAAAGTGGAAGATGTATACTTCATTTGTTTAAAAGAAATGTAGGAACAGTTTCTATGTAGGTATGATGTAACCTCTAAAAATAACAACACTGATTGGGGGGGTGGTTAAAAAATATCTTATAGAAACAGAACTTAGAGCTTTCCTCATCCTTGTGGTTTTTAGGACAATGTTCATTCTTCTCTAGGTTTTAGAGGTATGGAAACAAACAAAAAAGGAATTTTCCAATAATATTTGAATAACAACTATTCCTGCCTTGAGTTAAATAGTGGTTTGTTTTACCTTTTATGAAATTTTGTAGGATAACAGATACCTCCAAGTTGTGTCCTGTTTCCTAACTATTCTAAGTAGAGTATATTCCCTCTTCTCCACAGCTAAGCAGCCTCTGCATCTCAACTTAAAAAACTTTTTTGCATATTCCCATCCCTGTTTCCACTGCCACTCCCTTTCAAGGCTCTCAATTAGATCTGTATCAGCCTCCCATCTGTTCTCTTTGTCTTCATTCCCACCCCAAAAATGAACGTCAGGTCTTCTGAATATCACCTCCTGCTTGAAAACTCTCTCCCACTTACCCCTCCCCAAATTCTCCTACATGGTTCCTGGTTGTTCCTCTCAAATATTCATGACAATATTTTGTAGATATTTTCTTACTTGACTCTCTTCTTGCACTAGACTGGGAACTAAAGCAGGTATCTTGGTTTTTTTTTTTTTTTTTAATCGTTGTATCCCCAGCATCTGGCTTTATGCATACGAATGTCAGGTCTTTAGTAAATGTTTATAGATGAGTGGGTGTTACCCAGGCTAAAAAATTTGAGTACAAATGCAAATGGGTAGTACCATGATTTCAAATTCTGGAGTAGAACCTAGAAATGATCACATCTATTATCTAATATTTCCTCAAAAAAGAAAGAGTGCCATGCTAATATTAGTGTAGCATTTTCTATAAATGAAAACATGGGTAGAAGGATTAATACCCCCTATCTGTTTCTAGTTGGAGAAAGGTAAAAATTCTATTATTGGATGTGGGTATAACGTAGAGATTCTAAACACTCTGAAAAGCGAGAAAGTGATGAAACCCTAAGCTAACAGCCAGCTTTCCAACAATAGAGTACATAAACTGAGCTTCTTGGAAAACATTAAGAATACTTATTTGATTACCAGATGTAACTTATACTTATGGTTCTACTGTTCCAAACCTGGTATGAATATGCCTGATTGCTGATGTGACCCCTGCTTGAACATCCATTGATTTTTATACTGAAAGCTGGGGTTTTATTCAGTTCTGCCCAAATCTTTGGCACCCATGTTTCCATAGTAACAGATACCATGTAAAATGCAGAAGAAATCAGAAGATTTGGGAGGGAAATAAATCAAAATAAGCAGTCCAAGCAAGGGGTTCCGCAGTGTGAGTCCCATGGGTTTTTCAGGCTTCTGGTCAGATGTATTTGTGGCAGAATTCCCAGAGATAGGAGATTCTAGGGTAAATGCAACGGATTTTAAAGGCAGCATATTGGTATTTCCTATGACAGAAGTTATCTTGTATACTTCGGCTTGGATTCCTAAGGCAAGTACCTGTGTTGGCATATTAGGAGTCTACACTGGTTGAAAGAATCACTTACCATCTAGAGCCCAGAAACAGCTTTACATTTTATTAAATAATTTAAATATAAGGCAAATGACATTTTAGAAGATTCATTTTCAAAATTTCATTCTAGAAAAAAAATTTAGAGATAAGTCTTTGTGTGCTGGTATGAATTTATTTAAAAGGTTAGAGTTTGGGAATATTTGGTAGAAGTATTTGCATGGTTAAATAGGTTTCAGCAACTAACTTTTAAAATATTTTTTTAACATTGGACAATTATAAAAATATTTTCTCTGTGTTTCATTTGATTTAAGCCAAAGTGGAAAAATAAATTGTATGGTGTTGAGCTTGCTGGAGGTAGGATTATCAAAACTCAAAAGGAAGGTATCATATTTCATATGATATTATCATCTGGAAAATATAAAACATTTTCAATGTAACTATGCCCACAGCAGTGAAGTAGAACCTTATAAATGATATGCATTCTATAGAATGGCTGGAAAAATCTCAAAATCAATATTGGAATCACCCAGGGCGACTAAGAATAATGATATCACTGTACCTTACTCAAAAGTAATGAAAAACAAATGAGATAGAAAATTCCAGAGTTGTCCCTGGAGTTTTTATTGCTTGGGATAGAAGGATGATAGCAGCAGCTTCCCATTTCTTTTCAGACCTCAATTTTGTTTTAAACACAGAGCACCACCTGCCCCTTGAAAAGGGTTTTCTTTTCTACATAGACCAGGGTATGCAATGACTGGAGATGTCACTGTAAAACAGAGAAACCTTTGGTTTTAAGTTAGTCACTTACTGGTAGGATTAAAATAAATACATGTAATTAAATCTATTAGGGTGGCATCTGTTTACTTCTGCTTTGTCCTTTGACAGACTAGATAAAATGGAGGAAACAAATATTACAATGACCATTCCCAACTAGTCATTCATCCCTTCAACAGATGAGCGTTGATCATTACTACATTTATTTTGGGTGGCACTTAACTTGTGGGTACACGTTAATGAACATAGCAGACAAAAGTCTATCCTGTGTAAGGAGAGGCAGGCAGCAAACAATAAGCAGAAAAGTAAACGTATAGAATGCCAGGAGGTCATCTGTGTTTTGACAAAATAGGGTGGATAAGGGGAGCAAAAGGGCTGGGATGGGTGGTGGTAAAGAGCACGATTTTCAAGTGGTCAGAATAGGCCTCACTGAGAAGATGACATTAGAAAGAGGAGAGGGAACTCCCCGTGTAGATACACATAGGAGGGCATCACAGGCAGAGAGAACGACCAGTGCAAAGGCCCTGAGGTTGAACACCTGGCTTGTGTGGGGAAGTGCAAGGAGGCCAGTGTGGCTGGAACAAAGTGAAAGAAGGAGAAAGCAGAAGGTGATGAAGTCAAGGAGGTGAAGGGTCAGATCGCGTAGGGCCCAAGGTAAACACCAGTTGCTTTACACTGAACAAGGTGAGGGGTCATTGGAGAGGTTGTGGCAGAGGACAGAGTCTGGCTTATATTTTACAGGAGTCACTTTGGCTTCTCTGCTGTGAGGGGCTAAGTGTAGAAGCAGGGAGACTGATGATCAGAGAGGGACACAAAGAGAATAATTCAGGCAAGAGATGATAGTGATTGGACCAGGCTTGTAGCAATGATAGTGGTGAGAAAGGACCCAATTCTCACATATTTTGAAGGTAGGATTTCCTCAGGATTGGCTATGGGTTGTGAGAAAAAGAGAGGAGGAGTCAAGGATGACTCCAAGGTTTTTAGCCTGAGCAACTAGAAGAATGAAATTGCCGTCAGCTAAGAAAGGAGTGTGAGGAAATACATTTCTAGGAGAAAATCCGGAGTTTAGTTTTGGATACTAAACATCCCAGGGGATGTCTACTTCTGGTAGAGATGCTGAGTAGTTAGTGGGACATGTGAGTTTGGGGTTCAAGAGAAAGATCTGAGCTGAAGGTATAAATGTGGGACTCAGCATATCTGTGGCATTTAGAGCCAATGAACTGGATGACATCACCAAGGCAAGTGAGCCTGTATATAGAAGAAACTCAAGGACTGAGCCTTGGGAAGCTCTAAAATTAAGAGTTTGGTTAGAAGAGGTAGATTTAAGGAAACCAGCAGAGCCAGCTGCTCTAGGATAAACCCACTTCCATATATGATGCTTGACTGGCTGTGATTTGGAGTGATAAGACTGACTGGGTCACACATTTGTCATCTTCAGGAGCCTACCTGGGCTTGTCCATGTGATACCTGAGCAATGTTTCTCCAAGAGGGAAAAAGGAAGTGCATAGGCCTCATAAGGTCCGGGCTGGGAATGGGCACACTATCACCTCAGATACATATTCTTGGCCAAAGTAAGACTGAAGGCCAGCCCAGATTTAAAGAGTAAGGACATAGACTCTATTTCTTAAGAAGAGTTGCTGCAAAACCGCATTGCAAAGGATGTGTCTATAGTGAGAGATGGTGAATGGGGGCAGTTTTTTGCAGTGTATTCCCAATTTGCGTATGATTTGTCTCCAGCGAAGACCTTCAAACTTTTTTGTTTGGAAGTAGAATTTTAGTGCTTCAAGTTCTGCTTAACTTCATTCTCATGCTGCTGAGGACACCAGTGCTATATCCCTACCAGTTACCTCCAGATTTTTCTCAATGAAAATGATTTCTCACACAGGTAGATGTTGACAGAATTTGAACCCCAACTCTGCCTTTTGGAGATTTAATATTCCCAGGATGAAATTATGATACATGGTAGGTACTCGATAAGTTATTTGTTTGGCTATAAAAAGGGAAAATATGCCTCCGAGTTAGAACAATGATAGTAACGATAACTAAGGTTCGGTAAACACTTATTATTTGCCAGATATTGTATTATATGCAATGCACACCCTATCTCATTTAATTCTTCCAGTAGGTTTATAAGTTATATGTTATCATTACTCCTGTTTTATGAATAGTACAGAGGAGATATGTGCTTTTTTGCTCTATTGATTAAGTATTTTCTCAAATTCTAAAACATAATTCTTTTGACCTCCTCTACTTTAGTTTGCATTCTCCGAAACAGATCTTGAGGCAAAGATTCGAGGGCAAGAGGGGAAGGGATGAATGCTGTGTCCTCACACTGCAGAAGGACAAAAAGGGGATGAACTTGCTCCCTCAAACCCATTTATAAGGGCACTAATCCCGTTCATAATGGTGGAGCCCTCATAGTCTGATCATCTCCCAGAGACTCCACCTTTTAGTACCATCACTTTCAGGTTTAACATACGAATCTTGAAGGGACACATTGCATTTCAACCATAGCATAAAGGCTACCAGAATTGAAATATTAAACGGGGGAAACTGGGAAATGGTATAAAACTCATGCTTGGAATTAGTCCGTCCAAAGGACAGGGAGCTCTGAGAGATTTATACGCCAATTTCCATCAGTCATTGGTTGAAGGCTATTCTAGGGAATGTTAATTCCTCTGTATTTCCAACCTTTTGTGATTTGGAAAAGCCCTCAGGAGCACTGATACTGGCTGTTGGAAATCAGTAGGCATATGGGTGGATATTAACAGTGCTTGCTCTATCTGTACCTGTTGTCCTCTTTTCATGTGCCTGCAAAACTACAGAGATATTTCAAAGGTGTTGTAGAAAAAAACCACAAAACGTATCTTTTGCTAGTCAACTGTATGTATGTTGATTGGGCCATCTATTGATGAAGATAAGAACACCACATGTATAGTGGGTAAAAGGGCATTGAGCCAGAGTGTTAAGTTGCACTCAAAGTCACTTCCAAATAAGCAAGACAATATAACTATAGGTGCTGAATTGCAGTTGGAGATAATTAAGCATGCAGCTGTTAAATGCATCTAATGTTGAAAAATGGAACAGAAGTAAGGCTACAACTGACCTTGTGATGAAACAGAAAGATAAAATATTCCCGAGAGTAAAGCATTTAACCATGTAATGCAATTGCATTCTTGTAGGACACCCATGGGTCAGTTGATAAGCTGTCTCTTCCAAGGCATTAGTGGAACTCTGTGTCCCAAATAATGTGATTCATGCCTATGATCCTTTTTAGGAACAGATTATCATGAAAGTAGGGAAAGTTGGAGAATATTTAATAAAGTTACATGTATTGACATGGATAAAAAATTAGTTTGAGAATAAGTCTTGCTAGAAACCCTAAACTTAAAAATATTTTTGTGTGGAGAAAGAAGATAACAAATAAGCTGAGTGCAGAAAGGTAAGCATTAGTCTTATGTATATGTGGATATTCAGGAAATTCTAGTGAATTTTAACTGAATGTTGAAATGCATTTGATCAAGAAAGAGTGGAGAATGGATATTGGGCAGTTAGCAGCCTGTAGTGGGATTTCGAAAGTAACCCAGATGGTTTTCTTGATGAGACTGTATCAGTTGAGGTGGTTTAGGGTAGTAGGAGAAGTGTTTTAAAATTGGCCATCTGCTTCCACCAATTGTGGAGCAAGAGGGGATGCAGAGTTGACGAGGTCGTATCAATGATTGCCAGTAGGATGTTCAGGTTCAGCATGCTCTAAATTATTTTGCTCTTAAAGGAATAGCTGTTAAGCCTTAGATTTGAGATATGAGCGGAGTTTAAGAAACTCATAATTGATATGGGCAGGAGACCTGTAAAGTTTTTCACACCAGAGAACACCCTAGATGCTAGAGTTTCCCACCTGGAATGACAGGAAGGTGTGGAGAGTTCTTTCATAATTTCTGGTGTTTCTCCTAAAGAAATAAAGAGAAGAAATTTGGGGAGAGCTATTAGGGGCAGAGGAAGAGTGGCCCTGAGTGGCTTTGGATCACTAACATTGAGCCCTTCTTTACCATCTTGGGTTGTTCTGATTGCTGGGCATGAGTTTTATGGTTCTGCCCATTCCCTAGTCATCGTGTCAGGCTCATCATTCCATTCCTTTACATTCAGGGTCTCTGCGTTGCACAACGTCAGGGGGCAACATTCACATCTGATCCATGTGAATGGCACCTTCTGGAGTGGTGTAGCCTGCATGGCCTTCTGCAGTGATTGCACTTATGTTGTCCTTGCCTTGGTCCACTCTTTGCAAAATGGATCACCTTGCCTTGTAATCATGTGCTTCTAGTTATCCTCCCTCTCCTTCCCACTGAACCATAAGAGGCTTGAGGGAAGAGGCTAGATTAGCACCTTCTTCATAGAATAGCTCAAGAAATCTACTAAGCAGAGGGATGAATAATAGTGCTGAAAGCTTTGTGTTAAGCTCTGTATAAGACATTTTGTCTGCTCATCTCCTTTAATCCAAATAGCAGCCCTGTGGTTTACATATTGCCTTCATTTCTCTTTAGAGGACATTGACATGAGTAGATGAATGAATGGAGACAGGGGGTGAAGACAATTCCTCAAGAGTTTTGATGTGAAGGACTGAAGAGAGTTAAGAATAGAAGGTGTAGCTAGACTAAGATGTGGGGTAAAGGGGGAGCAATTTATATGAAGATCAAGGGACGTGAGCATATTTAAAAGTTGATGGGAAAGAATCAGTTGAGAAGAGGAGATGGAAGATGTAGTTGAGAAAATTGGTCAATGATATTGTTGAAGGGTGCAGAGAGAAGAATCCAGAGGACATATGGAGGAGGAAGGAACCCTTGACAGGAGGATTGTTCTGCTGCAACAGGGGAAATGAGAGGATGGATAGGTAGGGGGAAATTGGGGGCAAGTTGAAGTTCCCATCTGAAGTATTCTCTTTTTATCTTTGAAGAAGGAGGCAAACTCCTCTGTTGACTTTGAGGAGGAAGATCATGGTTGTCATGGCAATAGTGATGGCAGAGATTTGAGGAGAATGGAGAAGATATGAAATGGTCTCTGCAGAAATTCAGAGAGACTGAGTCACTCAGAGGCCCTAGCATTTCCCTGTGCTTCTGTCACTTTGTTATTAATGAAACCATGGTTGCAAATTAAAATTCTAAGTGCACGTTTTCTTTGTGTCTACCAAAAAAAATAGACTGTGGCCCAATTTAATTGGAATCTAAAATAAAGTAGGAGAGGACTTTTGCATATAGGGGAGATTTGAATTGTATGAAATAGTCTTAAAGAAAATAAGCTTTCCTTCTCTTTATTTCTACCTCTTGATTCATTTTCATGAAATTTGTTATTATTGGGAGAAATGCTGAATGTATTCCCTGGAGACTAAAGTTGTATTTGCAGCCAGATGCTATGGGAAATAGTGAGTGCCTTCAATAGAATTCTTTTGCTTAAAGAGACAGAAAGCCAACTCAAAGTGGATCAGGAAAACTAGGAATTTATTGACCTATATAGTTGAAAAGTCCAGAAATACAGCTGGGTCAGGAGCTCAAAACTTTTATCATGGTGCCATTTCTTCCCCGTCTTTCAGCTCTGCATGTTTCTGTGTAAGTTTCATTTCCCGGCAGGCTCTCCCATTTTTATAGCAAGATGGCCCCCTACAGCTCTTGGTTTAGATCCTACTGATTTCAAAATCCAGAAAAAAAATGCTCTCTAGCCCAATAGTTCCAATAAAAGTCTTAGGATTGAATTTCAGTGGCTCTAATATGACTTTTGTGGGTCATGAGCCAGTACCTGTTCCTAGTCTAGTTACTGTAGCCTGGGGAATGCAGCTAAGTAATTATTAAGTGGCCTTAGGAACATTAGGGTCTACGTGCATCTGCTCAGATATTATCTGTTTTCCCTGAAATGGTTTGATTTCTTGGTTTTTTACTCCACCTGAGTCCAAACCCACCCCTAGAGTCAGAAGTCACACTGGAGTTACTTTCTCTTAAACCACCTTGACAGATAGTAGGGGTCGAGGATCTACAAGAATGATCAGGATGCCATTATCAGAAGCATCAGCAAGAATGTGGTCAGGCAAAAGAAAATAAAATGTTAATTAGAGTAGGTAAAGGTAAAATTGACCAATGTTATATAGTCTCCACAAAGATTTCTGATCCAGTGAAATTTCTCTGGTCACATAATTTTGGCAGTCCTAATTTATTGGACTGATTATATTTGAAAGTATCTGTCTTTCCTGGAAATGAATTATAAGTTACCAAAGACACTATATATAGATGCTTTTGCCCTGTCCTCTTGCAATATTAGCTCTTCATCGTTGTGTCCTATTTTGCCATTGTACTGCTGCTGCTATTTTAGAACCTTGGTAAGAAATAGATTTGTGTTGATATACTGATTTAGTCTGAAATTAAAATGAAAAGTCATTTGCATATTCAGAATCTAACTTAATGGGAGGAAAATCAGTGATAAAATTACATCCTACATGTTTTCAGGGAAATGAACTTATAGTGAGTTAGTGAGTACATACTGTCATTCCAAACTAACATGAAGTGTGAGTACCCAAGGCCTCAACTTATCCTGATATTTTCTTTCTTTGGATTTTTCATGCAGAGTGTATTTTATCTCAGTGTTTTAAATGATTTGGTATTGTATTCTCCTATGTAGCTTCATGTTTTGTTAGATCAGTTCAACTTTAGAGAAGACAAATTGGTAAGTAACTTTGGTAGCTACTATGTGTGATTTGGCTATTATGATTTAGTTGCAATGATGTACACTACCCTTGCTGGCATTCCCTCTACAGTCCTATGTGCCAGCTTGTGTTCTATTTTAACAGTGATACAGCTATCATTTTGTTTGGTTTTGGGTGTTTATGCATTCTTGAGAAAGTGGCAAACTTAGAATCCTAACTAACAATTGTCTTCAGGCCCACTGAGATCATAATGTTTCCAGTCTTTCCCATGGAATATTACTGGATATATACTTTATGATAATTCCATTTATTTAGAGATTAAATATTAAGAGGCTTTATGAACATTAGGATCTGTGTACATCTGCTCAGGTGTATCTATTTTCTCTGAAATGGTTTGGCTTCTTGGTTCTCAGCCTCCTCTAAGACTCAGCCTTGTGAGATACTATTCCCATGTTGGTGGGTTATGTTAAAAAAATTATTCAATGACACTTGTTAAAGCATGGTGAGGAAGACTTTATTCAGGACAAATTTGATAGGTATAAGGACCAAGCAATGAGATTTTGCAGTAAGGGAGAGAGATTGGGCTCAACTCCAAATACAGGATGGGTACATGGGAATTTATAGCCAAGGAGCAGAGTGGGACTCAGGGGATGGAAAGTTACCATGAAGAAACATCTGTGTCAAGGGAGATTCTGGCTAAACCAACCTAACAGGATTCTTGCCAAAGACAGGCCAGGATGATTGGACATTCCTTGGAAATGGTAGAGGATGGGGAACCTGATCAGATATCGAGAGTGACCACATATCAAGGGGGATGGGGGGTGGGGTTGCTAAACTGACTTAGCAGAGTATTTTGCTAAAACCGTATTTTTATAAGGAAGTGCACAGGTGGGCCTGGGAGAAGGTTCAGGAGCCTGACCAAAGTTTGACCAAGCAAAGAATCTTTGTCAATTGACAGTCCCAGATACCTAATATTTTCCTTCTTTTGGTTTCCTTTTGGGATTCTTGAGTTGCTTTGTTTTCTTTTTAATTTTATTTTTTAACTGAGAAACAATAATTGTACATATTCATGGGGAACATAGTGATGTTTCAATGCAAATAACATAGTGATCAGATCAGGATAATTAGCATATCCATCTTCTTCAACATTTATCATTTCTTTGTATTGGGAACATTCAGTATCCTCCATCAAGCCATTCAAAACTATATGTTATTGTTAACTATAGTCATCCTACAATGGTAGAGAACACTAGAACTTATGCCTCCTATCTATCTGTAATTTTGTATCCTTTAACAAATCTCTCCATATTCCTCCCTTCCTCCTAACCTTCCCAGACTTTAGTATTCTCTGTTCTACTTTATACTTCTCTGAGATCAACTTTTTTTAGCTTCCTCCTAAGAGTGAGAACATGTGATGTTTAACTTTCTGTTCCTGGCTCATTTCACCTAACATGTGCTCTTGAAGAATCTATACCTCTCCTGTCTCCTCCAGAACAGAGGAGATTTAATTCCTTCTTTCCTTCCAGGAAAAAATGAAAATTCCAGGGACAATTTTCTACCAGACTGAAGAGCAAAAAGAACAGTGATTAGAAATGTATTTGAGGGCAGTTTTTATTCTGAATTGATTTGCATTTCTTCTTTTGTATTTCTTTTCAAAAGAAACAAACATCCTTCTTTGGTTTTACAACAGAAGCAGTTAAATCTTTGTTTCGGAAATAGTGGCTGAATTTTATATGACACAGGTAGCTGGTGACCTCTGTGTCCCTGCAGGGAAGGCCCCGCTGTCAGACTGGTCATGTCTGGCCCTCACCAGGTGCAACCTCATTAATTCAGGATTGACAGCTTTGGAATTTGACGTCAATCATAGGGACCAATCTAGACTATAGCTCTGTGTGCAAAGGCAGTTTGCATAATGGGTGGGAAATATTGGAGTCTGGACTTGGCAGGCATAGGTTGCAGCCCCTGTCTAGACCCATCCTAGATGTGAGAATTGATCAAATTTATTAGTTTCTCCAAGCACTGATTTCCTATCATTAATAAAGTAATAAATATTATTAGATACCTCATTAGGGTTGCTGTGGGTTGTCATCATCCTCTTCCAAAATGTGACTCTGGCTTACTTTCTACATTTCTTTTTCACTATCTGAAATTATCTTGTTTATTTATCTTTTTTATTTTTTATTGTCTTTCTCTTTCACCATTAAAATATCTTTTCCCTAAGATTAAAAACCTTATCTATTTTGTTCAGCCCTCTATCTCCAGGCCTAGCATATATTACGGAATCAATAAGTATCTGCTGAATGAAGTATTTATTTATTTTATTTTATTTTTTAGAGACAGGATCTGAACTCAAACTTCTGGCCTCAAGCAGTCCTCCCACCTCAGCCTTCCAAGCAGACAAGACTACAGCTGTGTGCCACTGTGCCCAGCTCATATAATTCTTAAACTCATATTATACCATGATTTTGCTCCTGTGAAAGAAATACCAGAGAAGTCAAAAGATTTGTTAAGTCATCAGCAGTTAGTAGCAGATACAAGATGAGAGTCCAGGTGTTCTATCTTCTGTTCTTCTCCATACATTGCGTCATCTGTATAGTGGTAGTTATAGTAGAATAATAGAACTCATAACAGTAGTACTAGTAATGGCTGTTGAACTACTCAAGGTTCTCTAGATAAAAGAGATTTATTATAAGGTATTGGCTCACATGATTACGGAGGCTGAGAACTCCCATGATCTGCCATCTGTCAGCTGGAGACCCAGTCAAGCTGGTTGTGTAGTTCAAGAGCCTAAGAGCCAGAGAGCAGAAGGTATAGATTCCAATTAGAGTATGAATACCTGAGAACCAGGAGCACAGAGGGAGGAGAAGATTGATGTCCCAGCTCAAGCAGTCAGGCAGAGAGCAAACTCAACCTTCCTCTGCCTTTTTGTTCTATTCAGGCCCTCAATGGATTGGGCGATGCCCACCCACCCTGGGGAGGGCAATCCACTTTACTCAGTCTCCTGATCCAAATGATAATCTAGTCCAGAAACACTCTCATAGACATACCCAGAAATAATGTTTAACTAGATATGTGGGCATCCTGTGATCCAGTCAAGTTGACACATGAAATTAACCATCACTACAGTTTACCTTTATTTCACTCTTAATGGGACAGATAGTACCCTTGTAGTAACCCCATGAGGTTAGCACTCTTTGCAATTCTCATATTTCAGATGACAAAACTGAGGCTTTGGAGAAGTTAACTTGCCCAAGGCCACTCTGCCACTTTCTGAACCCAGGCAAGTCTCTCTGCAGAGCCTGTCCTCAGAACCCTGAAGCCAAACTGACCCCAGAGTTCCAATCTCCTGTAATTCCAAACTTTCATTAAATCAGACTGACCTTTAGACACCAATTACCCAGAACTGGGGAGTTCTAGTGTAATGTGACTTTGGAGCTTTCTGAATGGTGCGCTTCCTTTCTGCCTTTAAGAGCAGCCTTCACAGTTCGTTATGAGAAGCTGTGTGTCTGGCCTCAAAGAAGGGAGCACTGGGGAAGTGGCTGGCTGGTTTGAGTTGTTCAAGATTCTGGCAGTAACTGTCACTTGGCATGTGAAATAGAAGCATATTGGATCTTATTTTCCCCTGAGTAGGTTGGTGGGATTAAATTTAATTACCATTTTCATAAGCAGAAGAAAGGAAAAATTTCAAATAGTAGAAACAAAAAGAATTGCTCTGCTAGACCTTTAATCATTATAAAGACTTATTTTTGAATCACTGAGGGCCACAGTGAGAGGAACAGAAAATTCAGAACACAAAGGATTGTAACAGATAGAACCATTGCAGAATTATACCTGAACAACAATTTGACATATGAAAGTAATTACTATTCCATGTTGGAGCTGGGGAGGGTCTGCTTTAGGGGATGGACCAATGAGTAAGGTCTAAACTTGAGTGTAAGGATTTGGAGAGCTGCTTTGAAAGGGAGGGATGGTCCAATAATGTCAACTAAACCCTAACAGTGCCTTTCTTCCCAAGAAACTCTAGATATTCCACAATGGCATTTCAGTTTCCACTCAGTGTTCTTGAGGAATGGTGGTAGGCATTCATATTCATGTTTTCAATGCAGATATTAAACCAGATTTATATGATGAACAATATAGACATCAAGATATCACATGAAATCCAGGTGGCCACCCTCATGTCATTGCCATGGCCTGCGGAAGTGCTCAAAATATGGAATCTGAGAACTCTGAGTCCAAAAATGATTCAGAGCAGTCAGATTGTGAATGGGCAGACATTTTAGTAAGAACTTAAGTTTTGTTTATATATTTATTTTTTATATATGCCTAAAGAGAGTAATAAGATGAAAAGCTGGGACTCAGTAAGTCCAAAAGGACACTTTCACAAGGTCTACTAAAAATTCTAAGTGATAAAATAACAGTGTTGTGATATTTTAATTGGCAACTTTTTTTCTTTCTCAATGATTCATGAAAATGATGGTGTATCTTGCAATTCTTGGTATCTTAAACACACCAAAATATGGTAATATTAACCACAGCATTTTTTCTAGGTGTGCTAGACACTGTGTTAAGCCTTTTATGTGCATTATCTGATTTATTATTCCCATTTCACTGATGGTGAAAACTGTGGATTAAACAGATAAAAAAACTCACAAAAATGCGTATCATTTTGTAACATGCCCTGTGTATAATCTTCATGGTCTCACACTGGAGCTGAAAAAACTCTAAACTCCTTCCCTAGCCTAGGATGCCCTTTTCTGATGTGGCCATACCTACCTCTCCCACTTCATCTCATGCCATTCTCTGCCTGGTGATTAATTTATGCCTGCTGACATTGCACTTGCCCTTCTCTCTGCCTAGAATGTGGTTGCCCAAGAATAAGCCAAGACCTACTGGGTCTGGCTTATTCTTATAATTCAGGTCTCACCTTAAATGTTTCCTGCTCAGAAAAGCATTTCTGATGTTCAACCTGAAATAGCCGATTAATCCCTGTCATATCATATGGCTTACTTTTTATTTTTTTATATATATTTATATATTTATATTTATTTGAGACAGGATCTCACTCTGCTGCCTAGGCTAGAGTGCAATGGTGTGATCATAGCTCACTGCAACCTCAAACTCCTGGGCTCAAGTGATCCTCCCTCCTCGGCCTCCCAAAGGGCTAGGATGCCAGGCATGAATTACCGCACCTGGCCCTATTTAAAATACTTTTGTTGAAGGTTAACTTATATCTTTATAGCTTTCAAGGACACACATCTTAAGATTGTAACTTGATGCATTTTCGCAAAGTGAGCACATCTGTTTACAAACACCCAGAGGCCCTTCTTGTTTTCCTGTCTAGTCACTGTACCCCACGAGTAACTGCCATGCCGACCTCTATTAGCATTGAATAAAATTGGAATCACAGAGGAAGTTCTCATTTGTGCCTGGCTTCTTTCATTCAATATTTTATTAATAAGATTCTTCCATGTTCTGTGTAGTTGTAGTCACTCTAATTGCTATATAGTATTCCATTGTATGAATATACCACGATTTATTAATCTATTGTACCTTTGACAGGCATTGGCTGGTTTTCATTTGACACTATTATAAACAGTGCTGCTATAAACATTCCTCAATGTATTTTTTTTCTGGTGAACATCATGTGAACTGACTTTAATTGTATTTTTTTTAAACTATGTGGCATGTACTTGTCAATTTAACTTTTTTGTGTCTAACTTTATCCCTACCAAAATGTAACTCCTATGAAGGTATGGACCTTGTTTATATTTTGTCTTGTTTTTAGTTTATTTTTAGCTTTATTGAGATATACTTGTCACATAATAAACAATATATTTTTAAAGTACACAATTTGTTGAGTTTTGGCACAGGTACACACCCATGAAATTGTTACCACAATCAAGATAATGAATGTATCTGTAACCCACAAAGTTTGTTCTTGCTCCTTAGTAATCCTTTTCTCCTTCTCCTCCCTGTATTCCTTCAGCTCCTACCCTAAGTAAGTTCTGATTTGCTTTCTGTGACTGCTCATTAGTTTGCATTTTCCAGAATTTTATATAAATGAAATCATACATAATATACTCTTTTTCCCCTTTCACTCAGCATAGTTATGTTGGGATTCATCCATGTTGTTGCTTGTATCAGTAGTTTATTTCTTTTTATTGATAAGTATATGTTCCCACTTTCCTCAGATATATATCCAGGAGTGGAATGCCTGGGTCATCTGGTAGGTGTATGTTTACCTCTATAAGAAACCGTCAGCCTGCTTTCTGTCTGAAAGTTCCAGTTGCTCCATAGCCTTCTCAATCCTTTATGACAAGTCTTTTTCATTTCAGTTTACCTAGTGAAAGTGTTAATATCTCATTGTGGTTCGATTTCATATTTCCCTAATAACTAATGATACTGAACATTTTTTATGTGTTACTTGCCATTTGTATGTCTTCTTTAGTGATGTGTCTGTTCAAATTTTTTGTTCATTTTTAAAATTGTTTTTTTTTAAAACTTGAGTTTATGAGGATTTAAAATACATATTCTAGATACAAGGTCTTTGTTGGGTATGTTTTATACATGTTTTCTCCCAGGCTGTGACTTGACATTTCATTCTTATAGTAGTTTCTTTTATTTCAATGCTGTCTCAGTAGGAACTAGAATAGTGATTGGCACATGTTGATGGTCAAAAATTTTTCTTGAAAAGAAGACTTAGTTGGAAGGAAATCCCATAGAGAGTGTCTTAGATTCCATAATAGGTTTAACCAGCCTCAGACCCTCTAATCTTAGTCAATACACATTACACAAATAGTCATATATATTATGAGGTAGGTATTATAACTTATTCCTATTATGAGAAGAAGGAAACTGAGGCTAATGGAGAAAAATTCATGCTATTCAAAGTCACCAAGAAGGAAGCCAGTGTTTGGATAAGGCAGTCTGAATCCATGGCCCTTGGAGGGTGAGGTGTGCAGATGGGAAACAGAATGGCTAGAGGAGACGTAGTAACTTCTTCCGTTACCCAACTTTGCACTGCCTCACTGGTAGGGTGAGCACATGTTATTTTTATATTTTTGAAGTGTACTTAAAGATTATATTTTAAAAGAATTACATGTATTCAAGTGTTGGACTATAGAATTTAAAGACATAGATCGACATGTAGATACAAGGTTGGCTGAGTTTCTAGTTGGATGGACCAGGTAGGTTGAATGCAGCCTTGGTCATTGGGTTCTGTGGGCCATCCAGTGTCAGGCAGTCCTGCAACCTTCACCAGAGTGGAAGTGATTGGGCTCTGGCCACAGAGCCACCACTCCTCCTCCCCTCCCATTATTAGACCTGATGCCCCAAGATTACAAATGATCTTCACGGCACCAGCAATTGACTGGCCTGCATGTTAATATTTGTTCTAGGCTGTTTCTTTATTAGTAAAAAAAAAAAAATCAAAAGCTTTCTTTTTTTCCCCTCTAAACTCTAGGAATGCCCGTTTCTTTTAGAAGTGTGTATGTGAGTGTTTTCGCAACATTTAAGAGTTACTGGGTGGCCTTTGGTAAGTGATATCAAAAGGAAAACCATTAGATAGTATAAAATGTCGCTGTGATAAGTACATTTCAAGAAATCAAATTTGATCATATTTGGGGGCAGATTAATTAGTAAGGAGGGGATCATTGGCCATTACTTTGTAAACAATGTGGTGTTCATTTTACTCAATTTAAATATCCCCCAGCCATTAAAAAGATGCTCAAGTAGTGCTTATGCGGCACAGAATGCGTGAACGTCTGCAACAAATCATGCTATCTATATAAGCCATTATACCACTTCTATTGCTGATGTGGCTGCCAGATGTCTCTTTTGTGAGCTGACTTCCATGGTGTTTTTCATATCTCTAGAGTTATTTGAAGACTCCCTAAATGTCTAGCAACTGTGCGTGCATATGTATGTATATATATGTGTGTATATGTGTGTGTGTGTGCGTGCGCATGTGTGTGGGTATGATATGGGGAAACTTAACTCCAGATCTTTTATTCATCTCTGTGAAGAAATGGTGAAGCCTGACTTTACAAATTTTCATTAGTGTATGTTCAGAAACAGATTCTCCATTGGGGTACATTTTACAATTAGATCATTTTAACAGCTACTGGTCAAAGTATTATTTAGAATTTGGTATTACAGTGTCAGAAATATAAATTGTAGTGTCTGGGGATGTCAAAAAGCAAATACCATATAAATTAAGACTAGCTAACCACTGCATTTGATTCATTCTTGGTGTGCTTCCTATGTGAGTTTTCCTAAAGGAATATGCTGGGGTCGCCTGTGTTGCTTTAGAATATCGATGTCTGGGCCCCATTCCAGGAGATTCTGGTTTAATCGATCTGTAGCCTTCCAGGTGCAGAAGAGGTTACGAATCATGGCTCCACACATAGAGGAAGCAAGAAGGAGCCTCTGTAACCATGAACTTATCCCTGACCAACAAGAATAAGGTTGTGAAATAAAAGGAATGAGTCTTGTGGGTAGGTGGCAGTGTGATTTGAGCACTGGAAGGGAGAGATTTGATGTTAAGAAAATGCTTACAGAATGGAATGTCAGAAGAAAGATATATAGAATCCTATGATTTTCCAAAGTTTGGTAGCTCAAGAGAATGGAGAGGCTTCCTGAGAATAAAATTTTGACTATACAGCTTTTCAAGCAGTGATCTCCAAAGGGTGGTTCTGGAAAACATTACATGTTCGGAAGTTTACAAACTTTTAAAAATTGGTAACAGCTATGCATTTATTTAATATGTACTAAACATAATAAAAGGTAAATCAAACCTGTGATTTCATGAATTTATTTGCAATAGGTGACGACAGTTTTCAAAAGTGAGTCAATCTAAAATTAAATTGTAGATACATAATTGTACAGGTGGTACGTGGCAGAAATAAGATAGGATGTGAATAGTTTTAAAAATGTTTGAAAAATCTTGAGCCATTAAAGGTAAGGCATCTTTTAAAAAAATAAAATGACAGCAGGATGAGCTCCTGAGCTTAGAGGTTTGAAGGAATGGTGCTTACAAATACACCCAATTAAATCCCCGATGGGAGGGAAAAATTGAGTTATTTGCCTGAGTGATCATTCAGTTGTCTTTGCTGTTATTTTCCTTTCTAAAAGCAAATATCTGTGGCCCCATGTTATGCTCTTATTTTCTCTTTTATTTTTTTGAACACAAGGTTATCCCCACACTCTGAAATCTGAGTCATTATCATGATGAGGCTGCCAAAAAACATAACACAATTTTGGATGGCCTCAGCAGAAAAGTAGTGTCAATTGTTCTCTAACATGATTGTCCGGCAGAATCAGCTGACTATTTTCCATGGTTCATTTACCTTCCCAGAGACTGTGATTCAAGAGGTCCAATGTGGGGCCCTGAGACCCAAACTTTTATGTAAACATTGTAGGTGTATCTGGTTTAGAATGTTGGCTGAGAACTTGGAGGTGGTGGTGATATTTCCTATACTGGTCAGGACACTGATCTACCTTTTGGAAACATCATTTAAATAATATTATTATAAATAATTTAGTCATATACTAGGTGGAACAAATAATATAATGAACACCCAGATTCCCACAACCAGTATAAGAAATAGTATTAATATGTTACTAATATAGTTGAAAGCCTGTGTACTTCTCCCCAAATTGCATTGCCTTCTCTCCCCTCCAGATAACCAGTTCTCTGATTTTTTGAATAACACTTTTATTGATATGTAACTTATATTACATACAATTGAAGTGTACAATTCAATGATATTCACGGACAACCATGACTACAATCAATTTTAGGGCATTCTCATCAACCCAAAAAGAAACGTAGTAAACATTATGGCAGTCATTCTCTAATTCCCTGCATGTCACCAAACTCCTGGCCCTACGTAACTGCCAGTCTACTTTATGTCTCTATGGATTTGTCTGTTCTGAACAGAATGTGTTCTGAACATATAAATGGAATTGTACGATACTTAGTTTTTTGTAACTGGCTTCTTTCACTTCACATGATGTTTCCAGGGTTCATCTATGTTATAGCATGTATCAGCATTTCATTCTTTTCTATGAATGAATAATTTTCTGTTGTATGGATATACCACATTTTGTTAATTTTCTGTTGTATGGATATGCCACATTTTGTTTGTCCATTCATGAGTTGAGGGGCATTTGGGTTGTTTCCAGTTTGGGGATGTTATGAGCAGTGCATTTTTATGAGCAGTTGTGTACAAGTTTATGTGTGAACAAGTATTTTCAGTTCTCTTGGGTATATACCTAGAAGTGGAATTGCCAGATTTTATGGTAACTCTATGGTAGCTTTATTTTTAATTTCAAGAAAGTATAAGAGTACAAACATTTTGGTTGCATTTTATATCTTTGCCTCTCCCTAGCAAGGGTTAGAGGTATGCCCTTCCCCTCCACAATGCTCACCATACCCCTCAGATGTTGGTCTACCCCCCCAACCCCCAAATCCCTAGTGAACACCACGACCATTTGAGCACCATAGTGTTAATCAGTCAGTACCAATTTGATAGATTTTTGAAAACATGCCAGATGTTTTCCAAACAGCTACTCCCTAGATTTTGATGCTTATTATTTCTATACATTTCTTTATACTTCTCTATGTGTGGGTATTTCTAAACAGTATGTACAAGTGTTATATGTACTTTCAAACTCAAAGTAAGGAATTTAGTTTTATATTATACATACCTTGCAACCTATTTTGCTCATCATCGTATTTGTAAAATTCATCCATGAGGATGCATAAAACACTGATTCATTCATTTTCACCGATGGTATAGTACTCAGTTTGTGTGAATACACCTCAGCTTGTCTATTTTCTATCTATGGTCTATTTTTCCATTTTCCTGTCAGAATAAATAACACCATCTGCTGTTAATACAAATTCCCTAAACTCACAATACAATTTTATTTATTGCTTATAATAGGTTATTATTGCATGTAATAGGTTAATGTTTCTGGTTCAGGCACTCTCCTTCAAATGCTGAGTCAGGATCTCAGCTCTCTTCCTCTTGCTTCACTGCCATTTTCTCAGTCTTCCTCTGAGTTCTCTGCTGGATCACCCAGTTGGCTGCTGAACTAGAAGTCAAGAGTGCATGGGACATTTTTTTTTTTTTTTGGTCAGAAAAGGAATGAATCATCATTTTTGCACACTTTGCGTTGCCCAAAACTTAGAGCCAAAATAGCCCCAAAATAACTGCAAAAGAAACTGGAAAACATAATCTTACTCAGCATTCAGGGAAGGAATGGAGAATGGTTAGTATCTAGCCACTGTCTGCTACATAGACTTTTAAGTTTATTCCAATTTTTCACACTACAAGGAATGCCACTTTGAACATCCATCTTCTCGTTCATGTGAGTCTCCGTTTCCCTAGCGTGTGGATGTATGAGTGAGATTGAGTCCCAGGGTGTGTTCATGTTGCATCTTACCAGATACTTTCAAAATATTCTACAAGGTGTTTACCCTAACTTAAGCTCCACCCAGCAGTGTGGGTGCTCCACATTCTTGCCAACACTATCTGCCAAATGTTAAATTTGGGCACTGACTCTTAAAAGGGAAATAACAAATGGCAAGGCATTTGACATGGAGGAGGCTAAGATAGTAAAAGACTAGAATAG
This sequence comes from Cheirogaleus major, assembly GCA_963574435.1. Lineage (NCBI taxonomy): Eukaryota > Metazoa > Chordata > Mammalia > Primates > Cheirogaleidae > Cheirogaleus > Cheirogaleus major. Next base: position 49,586 of record CAUYPO010103381.1, read on the forward strand.
TCCATGTGGTAGACAGAATAATTGCCCTCCAAATACATCTATGTCTTAATCCCCAGAACTGTAGAAGATGTTGCTTTATATGACAGAAGGGAATTTGCAGATATGTTTAAGTTAAGGATCTTGAGATGGGGAGATTATCTTATATACTATCTGGGTGGGCCCAATGTAATCACAAGAATCCTTCTAAGAGGATGATGGAAGCAGAGCTTGGAGTGATGTGCTTTGAAGATGGAGAAGAGGTCACAAGCGAGGAATGTGGGTGGCCTGTAGAAGCTGGAAAAGTCCTGGAAATGAATTTTCCTCTTGAGGCTTCAGAAAGAACCAGCTCTGCCAAAACCTGATTTTTGTGCAGAAGACCCATTTCAGACTTCTGACCTTCAGAACTATAAAATAAAATAATAAATTTATTGTTTTAAGCCACTAGGTTTGTGATAATTTTTTATAGCATCAACAGGAAATTCGTGCAATATGAATAATAACAGCTAACATTTATCAAGTACATACACATATTAGGTACTCTTCTGTACATATATAGAATCAGTTCATTGAATTGATACTGTATCCCTAAGTATCACCATGCTAGAGTTGAGGATGCTGACTTAGAATTGGAGAAGATTTAGTGAAAAGAGGAGGTAGCATCGAGGAGAGTCACTTTACTGGGACAGCCCATCCAATGACAGTGAACTCTAAAATCCAGTGAGTAACAGAAACGTGGACTGTGGGCACACTCTAGGTGTTGGAGGTAGGGGCTGTACACTCTGCCCCTGGTTTCTGGGAGGGCTCTCAAAGAGGTGCCTTTTGACTTAGGCCTTGAATGATACAACATGCTCTGCCTTGTATCTTGAAGAAAGAAAGGAAAAATTCAAGATGCAGGAACTTGAGCAGAACTAAGGTGTGGAAAGTTATTTTTACCACATAGTTCTCTGATAATATCATAATTAATAATCATATCTAAGGGCTCTATAGCTCTTTTCTGCTTACAAAAAGCTTAGTTCTGTTAAACCTCATCATAACTTTGTGGCCTAGCTTTTGATCCTGGAAAAAGAAATAAATCAATGGAATGAAAATATTTCCATATTTTATCACAGCTCATAAACATCAGTATTAGGAGCCCTAGTAGAGCAGTTTCTTATCTTTGCCTTCTTCTTGTCTATGAGATGTTTTTGAGAGAGCAATATGTGTATTTGCTATTTGCATCCACACATCTACTTTTAGAGGACATTGGGCAGAAACCGGACTCCAGCCTCAATTGTGTGCTATGAGATGCTAATGTATGACTGGTTTTATTGGATGCACCTAAGATTCATCAAACTGCTTTCCAGCTTACATTTCAGCCTCAGTCTTCTCTAGAGCCTGCTGGTCACACAAACTCAGCTTTGGAATTAAGAGGTTTGAAGAAGCTGTGGAATGGCATCTCCTTCTTGGCTAGATGCCTTAGTCTTTGTTAAAAATCTTTGGCAATACTTGTGTAACAGAGTAAAACTTTATCTTCTCATCTCTCTCCCTTAGCTATTAAATCTTTAGTGTTTTCTTTGGTAGTACTACTACTGTAACTGTTAGATTAAAAATGGATTTAAAAGAGAACTGCACTTGATTTTGATTTTTAGTATATTGAAAAAGTTGTGCAACCAACACTACTACATAATTTTTAATTTTTTTGTTATAAATTTTTTACATTTTTTTTATAATCCCAAAAAGAAATTCTCTGCCCATTATCAAAAATTCCTGTTCTCCCCCAACCCCAGCTTCTTGCAACCATCAATCTACTTTCTGTCCCTATGGATTTGCCTATTCTGGTATTTCTTATAAATAAAATTCATTTTTCTTATAAATTGAATATGTAGTCTTTTGTGACTAGCTTCATTGACTTAGCATAATGCTTTCATAGTTTATACATTTGTGGTGTGTATCAGTATTTCGTTCCTTTTTATGATCAACTCATATTCCATTGTAAGGATTACCACATTTTGTTTTGAATTGTTTTCAATTTTTGGCTATTATGAATAATTCTTCTTCTATGAGCACTTGAGTACAAGTTTTTGTATGAATACATGTTTTCAATTCTCTTGGGCATATACCTAGAAGTAGAATTGCTAGGTTATATGGTAGTTTCATGTTTAATTTTTTGAGGAGTTCTCCTGATTCCAAAGTAGCTGAAACCATTTTACATTCCTATGAGAATTCCAATTTTTCTACTTCTTGGTCAACACTTGCTATGATATGATTGTTTGATTCCAGCCATCCTAGTGGGTGTGAAGTGGTGTCTCATTGTGGTTTTGATTTGTATTTCACTGATGACTAATGTTTTCAAGCATCTTTTTATGTGCTTATTGGCCATTTGTATGTTTTCTTTGGGAAAAAAGATCTGTTCACATCCTGTGGCCATTTTTAAATTGAGTTACTTGTATTTTACCATTCAGTTTTAAGAATTCTTTTTATATTCTGGATGCTAGACCATTATTAGATATGTGATTTACAATATTTTCTCCCATGTTGTGTGTTGTCTTTTCACTCTATGGATAGTGTCCTTTCCATAAAAGTTTTAAATTTTGATGAAGTCAAATTTATCACATTTTTTTGGTTGCTTGTGTTATATCTAAGAAACCATTGCCAATTCCAAGGTCGTGCAACTTTACCCCCATGTTTCCTTTTAAGAGTTTTATAGTCTTAGCTCTTACATTTAGGTCTCTGATCTATTTTTAGTGAAATTTTACATATAGTGTGAGGTGGCAGGGTCAAAGTTATTCTTTTGTATGTGGATATTTAGTTGTCTTCGTACTATTTGTTGAAAATATTATTCTTTCCCCATTGCATTGTCCTGGCACTTCGTAAAAAATCAACTGACCATGGAAGTATGGACTTTTATTCTAGACTCTCATTTCTATTCCATTGATATATATGTCTATCTTCTGTGCCTAATTTGAAAGAGAACCTGAAGTGGTTGCTTAACACATTTACACAGCTGACCTGGAGATTTTAATAAGTCTGAGAAAGTGCTTGCAAATCTGTGTTTTATATAAGCACTACCATATGACTCTGGGGTTTCAAGATTAAGAAACTGTGACAGCACTTCTCAAATTTCAATGAATGTATGAATCACTTGAGCTCTTGTTAAAATGCAGATTCTGATTCAGCAAGTCTGGGTTGAGGCCTGAGATTCTGCATTTCTAACAAGTTCCCAAGTGATGATGACGATGCTGGTCCACAGACCACACTGTTAGTGACAAGGGGCTCAGAGGTCTCCCACAGTAGCCACCCCACGCCTTCCAGGGTGGGTGGGTGGGCTCTGGAAGCATTGTTGGGCTTAATTGGATATATGAATATTTTTTCATATTAGCTTTTGCATTTATTTACTTTTCTGCTACCAAGATAATGAACTTCTCCAGCTGATATATGGTCCCTTACATGTCAGATTTTGAGGGATGTTTTTAGAAAAGGCTTTAGGATTTTATTTCTTGGTTTACAGAAAAATATATGTGGGGTTAGGAATGCTTGATTGAAAAAGGGATTTATTGGTTTCTGAACAATGTTCCCATTTGTTTTAATTCTACTTTTTCCCCAGATGTCTATTGGCAGATTATTTTCTCTTACATAATGTAGATACATAATTGCATCATGAGTTTGCCAAAAAAATGGTTTAGATAAATCACAGGTGATAGATTACATCAGCTGTTCCAACATCTAATTTGTATACCTTTATTTCAGAGAAAGTCTATTTAAAAAGAAGGCTGATGTGCTATTCTTAGAATCCTCCTCTTCTTTTCTTTTCCTTCTGTTTGTTTTCAGTAAGTCATTCTAATTCTTCGGATATAGAATATCTCCATTTTCCCATAAGGAGCCCTTATTTGTCTGTATACTCTCTCAGGAAAATTGCTATTTCTCAAGCACTTTGGTAGACGATTACTCTTTACAGTCCTCAGATGTGTGCTTGCTTGTGCCCTTGCATATCATTTCATGCTATCTGGGCTTGGTGTAGTAAGTGGTCATTGATTTTCTGTTCAAGGGGTTTTGTAGTTTCAGGCAACTGCAGCTGTTAATTCTGGATGTCAATTTCTAGTAAACCTATATTTATAAAATGAGCTGTTCTTGTACAGTGTTTGCTTTCATAACACTGACAACGTTCTGAATTACAAGCACATGAATTTTTTTTTTTTGGCTTGTTTTTGTCCTTAATTGTTTTCTAAATATTTCCAGAAGCTTTGGTGTCCTTCAGATAATAATGTCTTAAGGTGAGTGGTGATTTTCTGATTTGAAATCTTTTTGGTCAATACCTTAGTGGCTCTGCATTTAGCCTGTATTTGAGGCATGGTTTGGATCTTCTATGTTTTTCTTTCATTTTTACTAAATAGTGTTTTTAATATGAGTAATGCACGCACATGTTTAAAATATCAAATAGTACAAAGAGGAATAAAATGAAAATTACTCCCCTCCTTTTTAGTTCATTCCTTCTGTTGTTACCACTTAGCTTTAAACAATATTTTGACATCCCTATTTCTTGATTGCTGAATAATCACTTCTTCAAAACCACTAATCTGAAAAAATGGGGGATTCAGAGCAATTGCATTATTTCCTAACTTTCCTACGTCTCTCTGACTTCCAATTTTTCTCTGCTTCCCAAGGTTATAAATTTCTTCTTTGTGATTTTAAAACATTTGCCTAAATCCTTTTGCTTTTCAAAGAGTTTTTAAATTTTTAAAGTACTTAATTCTTTGAACAGGAAACATTCATATTCAAAACAATCAAAAACCATGGTCACTGCAGCAGCCACCAGCTCCTTAAAGCCTTCAGCTGTCATCTCACAAGGACAACCTGGCTACACCTCATGTTATGCTTAAGCCATATACCTCTTGCCTCCTGCCCCAGTTTGCCCTTGTTTATATCTAAAGCATGAGACACCAACTCCATGAGATCCCACTTATTGCCCACACATGGAAATATGATTAGTTACTGCCCTGTGAGGCTAATGTTTGACCAATGAAAAACAAAAACCAGTTAAAAAGTTCTTGTTCTTTTATTCCCCCAGACTGTCCTAAGAAGCATTTCTTATGGATTCTCAGAAGATGATCCCATGAGATCAAGCAAAATCAGTCACCCTTAGTGGTGGCCAACACCATAAAACATTTTGGCATTGACTCTTTCTGATCCCGTTTTTGTTCCCATGTCCTGTACTCCCTGATAAAGTAGCAACACACAAACCCTCAGGCCCTTCTCCTTCATGGCATTTTAGTGGCCTTCAATTTGAGTTATTTTTATATGTGGGATTAATTTCAATGTATCTCAAGCTATTCAGAATTCAGATACTTTAATTGATACTAGCCTTTCTTGCTAGAATGAATTAATAAGGTTTTTTTATACTCAAATATTGAATTATAAATCTTGCCATATCACATTTAATTAAAATGAATTTGAAATCATGATGGGGTTGGAGAGAGGAAGAAGAATTTTAGTTTTGCTAGCTGACAGAAACAGTTTACTTGATTATATTATATTACATAAATTAGAAAATCTGGGAAACAGTTCTGTAAGAACAGAGGATTTTTAGGCAAAGCATATTTTTAGACAAATCTTCTTAGAGAGTTTCTTAATCACTCAAAAAGAAATCTATGAAAAGTTCCATAAGAACAAGAATTAAATATATATATATATATATATGGAATTATGTATGTAAGAGGGGTATATCTTTGATTTGCCTAATACTTCCCCCCATGTATAGTAAATATTTCTAGTTAGAGTCCCTTCTTTCCTTCTAGGTTGCAACGAAGGGGAGGAGTGACCCACTAAATTATTCTCAGCCATGACCTGAAAAACCTTCTTGACATGGGTTACATAAAAGGTTTTCATGATTTTTTTCTCCATAGAGAATTAGTAATGTTGAAGTAGAAAGCTTCTTTCCATGTACTTTATTCTTTATTTTTCCCATATCTTACTGTAAAAATAAAAGTTTATGAGTGAACTGGATAATTAGATATCCCCCTCTTATATCCATGAACTAATGTTAGGAAACTTTTCAAACTCTCTCCTACAGTCTTTGGATTTTCATAAGGTGTCTTCATATTCATTTCTCTCACTAGTTAGTTTCTGCAGAGCATCTCATGTCTCCTAATGGTCTCTGCCCATCTAAAGCTGGGAATGTGATGAAGAATCTTTAACTCTTTAGTGGAGGGAAGTTTATAGATGAGAGAGGCCAGTTAGTCATGTTTGTGAGATGTTGGTTTCATCTCTTTAGGGAAAGAGCAAGTTGGTAGCAAGAAGATGTTTGCAACTTTGATTTGCTTCTTGGAAAGTAGATTGTGGAGATAGCAAAGGTTATTAGGCCATAATCAGTCATTTCGTCAGCCACAGAGAAGTTGGAAGTAACTCTACTGAAAGAACCACAATGAATTGCATTATTATAAATTCAAACACTAGGTCCAGTGCTACACAATCATTTCTTACATGGTGGTCATGTTTATTGTTCTTTAAAAACTAACCCTGGTATAAGAATATTGGGAAGTAAAAGGTCTCTGAGTACATTCTTCTTGCCATCCCATAGGTATGAAGTTCGAATAGATGTTAAGTGTCATGATAAACAGTTGTCAATTTAACTGTGGTTTTTGATAGTAGCTGGCCAATAAACTGAACTTTTAAAAAACAAAAGTGACCTTTAACTCTATGCTTGGAGCTAAATCAGAAACTCAAATCACTGGATTAGGAAAACAGGCTATGTTAGAAATTTAAATAAGAAAAACAGATAAAGTGAGTTATTGCTATGAAAAGGAGCTTTGGAACCCTCAAAGTGTCATGAATCTCAAAGTTAGAGAAGAAGGTAAAGATCACTGCTCTAGTGCTCAGCCAATGCCATACACCCTTGGCCAGGAAGCCTGGAGGATTAGAGAAGACAGTTCTATTTTATTAGGAAGGGTTTTTCATAGATTGAAATAAAAGTCATCTCATTATAAATTCTATCCTTGAATCTTTTTAAAAATTTTATAATAATGAAGTCTACATTGTCTATTATTTGTCAACTATTCAGGTATTTCTTTATGGGTGTCATGCTAATCTCGCATTCCTGCACTCTCTTCCCTTCACAGAAGTCTGTATTTTAGGGAAAATAAATATATCTAAAACATTCAACTATACCTTATGTTCAGTGGCCTCAAGAAGGCACCTTGTCATTAAGGTTGAATTTTAGATTACAAATATCTCTCTCAAAGTATGGTATCCAGAACTGAATACAAGATCCATGGGAATCTTCATGGGATAGAATTGATTGGAAATATCACTGACCTTGAATGGGACACACACTCGTATTAATGGAGCCGTAATTATACTGTGGACTTATTGCATGGTCCAATTAAAACTCTTCTGGCCCTTACATGTTGTTGGGAAGTACCTACATCCTGTTCATGTGCATTTCATTGTATTTTTATTTATTTTTTAATACATTTTCCTTGTTTTTAGTTATTTTATTTCCTTGCTATTTTTATTTATTTTTTATTTATTTCAAAATATTAAGGGGGACAAATGTTCTTCGTTACATGAATCATTTTTGTAATGCTCGAATCATGACTATAGGTATGCCCATCATCCAGATAGTTTCATTGTACCCATTAGGTAGGTTTTTACTGCCCCCCTGTCTCCTCTGCTTGATTTCCATTGAGTTTTACTTCCCTCTGTGCATATGTGTGCTCATCAGTTAGTTCCAATGTAATAAGTACATGTGGTACATTTCATTTTAGGGGCATAAGTGCAATAAAAGATAAGCACATGACACAAAAACAACGAAAAGATACCATTTTCATCTATTAAATGAAAAAAAATATTGGGCACACATACAGTGCAAAAGGCATTTTTGCCTTATGGACTGGGATGTAAATGTTTGGAAGGCCATTGTGCAACATGTATCACAATTTAAAATATGAACACCTTTTATTCAAGAATCATACTTTTTAAAATGTATTTTTCTAAAAGGGGTCAAGATAACTATAAAGGATGTCTTCACTGCTTACCCAGTTTTTATTCCATGGATCATCAGTATAATTATGCTCTTGCAAATTCTTTTTCTTCTCTCTCCCTCCTTTGCATTTATTTGCCAAAAGAAAGCTCTCCCTAGATCTATTTTTCTCAAACTTTTGAGGTCATCAGACTCACCTGAATGGCATATTAAAACAGATAGCTGCACCCAGGCATTCTGATATAAGTAGATTTAGGTGGTGCTCAAGAATTTGCATTTTTAAGTACCAGTGAAAGAAGGTCCCCAGAAAAATAAATTAATTAATTAATTAAATTAAATAAATAAAAAACCTTTTTTTATGAGAAAAAACACATCTATTAGGAAGCAATAGATGTCTTGGTAGGAAAAAGCCATTAGCATCTAGGGGATTTGCTAACATGAGATAAAACAGGTTTTCTCTACATGTCCCAAGTTTTTCTGGCAGAACATTTTTCCTACCAGGAAAGACATAAGAAACATGATCTGGTTGACCAGACAAGCATGTTGGCTAATAGTGAAAGTGGCCAGAGATTCTTGCCAATCTTGGCCTATGCTGGCAGGCACTGGGGGTGGGGGGGCACGCGCTCCTTGGGACGGGAGTTCAAATTGCTGTCCCTATCTCAGAGTCACATGTTCTTGACAGGATGGCTGTGGCCTATGGGGGTGAGGTGGTGACTGCAGGCCATATCTGTCATCACTCTTCTTTGCTGTGGGTGGGAGGGGCCCCCAGGGTAGCAAGAACGCCTCATCTACCAAGACTTGAGCTCTTCTTTGTGGCAATTGAACTCTGAGGGACCATGTCCTTGCCAAAGACCCAATGTGTCCACTAGCATCTGTCTAAGTGTAATGACTTCCCGGACTTCAGCAACCCTGCTCTCCATACAGTCTTCCTGTGGCTGGCCCTGGGCTCTGGGAAGTGGCCGACACAGGCTTATGTTTCCGCATAGGATCTTCCTGCCCTTTGGCTGTTTTTTTGGGCTTGAGACGCTGCAGAAGGTGACTGATCTCCCTGAAGCGGCTTTCTGGAGGTGCCTGTCCCTTCTATGGCAGGAAATGAGAGTATTTGCTCCCAAGGGTTTCTTCTATTTCCCTGACTTGGGCAGGGTGGCACATCTCCAATCTGATTCTTTAGAGAATAGACATAGCTTTCCAACTCATTTCTAGTATCAATGCGCTCCTTGAATTTTTTGTCTTCCTCAGCAAACTTCTCAGTATCATTAACCATCCTTTCAATTTCTTCAGGTGTCAGGCCATTCTGGTCTTTGGTAATTGTGATCTTATCTTTGTTCCCTGTACCCTTGTCTTCAGCTGTCACTTGAAGAGTGCCATTCACATCTATCTCAAAGGTGACTTCAATCTGTGGGACCCCACAGGGAGCAGGAGGAATTCCAATCAGATCAAATGTACCCAGAAGGTGGTTGTCTTTTGTCAAGGGTCGTTCACCTTCAGAAACTTTGATTGTAACAGTTGGTTGATTATCAGAAGCTGTAAAGATTTGAGACTTCTTGGTGTGTACCACAATGTTTCTTGGAACCAGTTTGGTCATGACACCTCCCATAGTTTCAATACCAAGTGTAAGGGGACATACATCAAACAATACCAGATCACCTGTATCTTGATCACCAGGGAGCACACCAGCCTGGATAGCAGCACCATACGCTACAGCTTCATCTGGGTTTATGCCACGAGATGGCTTCTTGCCATCAAAGAACTCTTTAACCAGTTGATGAATCTTTGGAATTCAAGTAGAGCCACCAACAAGAACAATTTCATCAATATCTGACTTCTTTAAATCAGAATCCTCCAACACTTTCTGGACAGGCTTCATGGTGGACCGGAACAGATCCATGTTCAGCTCTTCAAATTTGGCCCAAGTTAGGGTCTTATAAAAGCCTTCTGCTTCATAGAAGGACTTGATTTCAATTCTTGCTTGATGTTGAGAAGACAGAGCCCATTTGGCCTTTTCTACCACACATTGAAGTTTCTGTACAGCTCTATTGTCTTTTCTAACATCTTTGCCCGGTTTCTTTTTGTACAGCTTGATGAAGTGTTCCATAATATGCTGGTCAAAGTCTTCTCCACCCAGATGAGTATCTCCATTAGTGGCCATGACTTCGGAGACTCTATTGTCAATGATGAAAAGAGATACATCGAAGGTTCCACCACCCAGGTCAAATACCAGGATGTTTTTCTCCCCCTCCCTCTTCTCCAGGCCATAAGCAATAGCAGCTGCTGTAGGCTCATTGATGATACTCATAACATTCAGTCCAGCAATGGTTCTGGCATCTTTCCACTTTAAGAATGGACTCCTAAACTTGGAGTGGACTTGGACCAGCCAGTCCACCAGGATGGCACACATACATCCATTTATATCTTTTCCATCTAAGAAATGTGGGTTCATAGATTGCAAAACCTCAAGCTGCCTGAGATACTGGTAAATACCCTTAACATAGTCACTGCAGAGCTGAGGATTCTCCCAATCTTCGTTATCAATATCTTCGATTTTGCAGTGCAAGGCATCAGAAAAAGCTTGGCAGAGGTTCTCTTCCTTCATGGAGACATCCTCAGGTATGGAAGAAGGACCTTTTGTAGCTAACATTTCCATCTGCACTGGTTTCACAGAAGCAGTACGTTTCAGTAATTCGTTGACATTTGTTGTTTTGGTGGGTTGAACTGGTACTTTGGTGGTGGTCTGAGCTTTCTTAGCTACTTGTGCTGCTCTGGTTGTAACTTTATTTCCAATTTCTTCAAAAACTGCATGCCTAATAGTCACATGACTCTTGGCTTTAGAATTAACTCCTGCATCAATATTCTCCAAATCACTGGACACCATCGGGCATCAGAGCAGCGCCATGAGGGACAGGGAAGGGAAGAGAGCCAGCCCGGCCCAGAGAAGGACGCCAACTGAGAGGGAGGGCACTAGCGTCCACAGCGTCATTAGGGCTGCACTGTGAGTTTCAGACCCCGCTTGGTGATTCTCTACTTAATCTCAGTTGAATCCATGGGAGGCACTGAGGGGCCAGAGCAGCCCCCACCACCTTGCCCAAGCCAAGAATATTAAATATACCTGGCCTTCACACCAGTTCCTGGGGAACCTCCATTGCATCAATAAATATTTAACATCTGCTCTGTGCAAGAAACTAAGCAAATTTCTGTATCCTTATCCCCTAGATTTTGTTTTTTAATTCAGTGTGGAATTTCTTAAGTCTTTTTACACTATTATTACTAAGCTCACCTTTATACCTATTGCCTTCCTCAATAAATACTAATATAAAATGAAATAATAGAATCTTTAGAATTAGAAATAACTCAAAAATATAATCTTATCTTCTACCCAGTGCAGAATTCCTTCAACTTTTCTACCAGGTTATCATTCAGCATCTGCTTAGGCATGTTTTCAGATAGCTGATTCCATTTGGGACTACACTTATGTTAAAAGAATTCCTCCTTATATTGAGCTGAAATATACCTATCCTCTCAGTGGTTTTAGTTCTGCTCTAATTCTCCTTCCAAAGACTTTCAATATTCTGAAGAAAGCACCTGCCAAGTTCTTTATGGTCTGTTCTTTAACATGTGACAGATGTCTAGACCCCTTACCATCTTTGTCCAAAAAGGGTGCTAGACCAGTCACAGTACATTAAATGTTGTCCCTTGTATTAGGGAGAGACTGTTTCCTTCAGTAGAAACCAAGTTGTTTCCCCAAGAGGTAAACTGTGTTCACTAAAGACTCTTCCAGTTTGACTAGTCCAGAGACGTTAGAGACGCTATCTCTGAAACTTCTTATCAACAGGGTCCCTTTTGTAAAGTAACACACATTATTCAGCAGGCTCCTTTGGTCATCCCAAATACCTTCAGAACTCTTGGATAGAGGCAGTCTAACTCCAGAAATTTTATCTAAATATATTTTGTTGATCTTGATGAGAACATCTGGAGAATTAACCAATTTGTCCATTTTAAGAACAATTTGGAAAGAAAATTTTTGTTTCTTAAAAAAAAAATTGTCTGTAACATCCATTCTGACCCCAGTGTACCCTTTGGGCCTTTTATTAAGGGTCCTATAGATTCTAATACAGCTGGTTAGTTTCCACTCTGTAAATGTGCTGATATATTTAAAATACTTAGGGCATGGCCAGGTACATGGTGGACGTTGTGTTTGTTATCATCGTCATTGTCATATGAAGAACATCCTCTGGGGGTCATGGAGGTCCTTGCAAGGTATGCCTTAAAATTCTTCATCTTGCCTGATTTTGTTTGCAAACTTTTGGAGAGTCTCTGTTCTCTGCACCTGTGCCACTTTTCTGTTTTTTATGAACGATGACCTTGTCCCTACAGTCTCTGCTAGTAGTCACACAGCTTTTCACAGCAGCTGCCATCTTTTATTCTGGGCACGTTTGTCCCGAGATTCCAGGAAGGTTGTGACATTGTCACTTTTTCACTCTAGTATCTTATAAATTTTCTGCATTTGCCTGAAAAGCTCCTCTGTAGTAACAGACTTCTCATGCCTTTAAAAATTATTCTCAAGAATAGCTTACTTGGTTCAAAAACAGACTGTTTCTTCTCATTTCATCTTCAAATCAGACGTTTGGGCAAGATGTTCTTCATAGTGAGCAAATCTAACAGACCTGAAAGCCTCTTCAAGAGGCATCTCTGGTACTATGAAGCGAGCTCTTTAAAAACCCACAGCAAAATACCATTCCCTCCAGTTGGCTACCAGTCTGCCACCAAACATGAACAAATTCTGCTGCTAATCACAGTTTCCCTTTTGACCTGGTTCCTGAGGTCTTCAAACCTGTGCAATGAAATTATTTATTATTTTATTAAACAGACAGTGGTGTCCCAGAGAGGAACCATAAATAAAAGTGAAATCTCGTGCTGTGATGAAGAATAACTCACATGAATAAAATTTGGTTTTCTTTTCAGAAGGTCCAGTGCAGCTATAACAAAGGTTAAAGCAGTTTGTATTTAATTTGCATTCTGATGTTATTTTAAAACAGCAATTGTAACAAAAATGCACTGAGCATTTCTAATTCTTACTTCTATCAAAAACAATTGTATACATTTATGACCAGCATTTAAAAAAACTGTATGAATCTTCTCTTTAGAAAGAATTGTTAACAAGTGAGAATGCCTGAGACAGCACCTCAATGATTTTTGCTTTAGTAATAAAATGTTCTTTTCAACCAAAACAACAAAAACAAAAAACAAAAACTTCTCTCTTTTTTTTCTCACAGTTTTACAAGTTTAATAAAGCAAGTCAAGTATTAAAAAGACAAACCAAACCCCTCCTTACTGTGGCACCCGTGCTGGCCCGGGTCTAGCAGGGAGGCAGAGGAGGAGTGGGCAGGAGGGGGCAGTGACATGCTTCGTCTAGTGACACTGAGTAAAGCCCCCATAGCAGCCCCATGGCGGCCACCACAAAAGTCCCAAGGGCGTATAAATAGCAGGCAGGGGACCTCCGTGCAGGGCACACAGCTGGGCGAGCACAAGCCTTAGCCATCTGGACGGGGCGGTGGCGTCAGGAGCGGCCCCCAGGGCTCCAGGAATCGCTGTGACACGAAGTCAAAGTCCCCGAAGGTGGTCTGCTGGTGGGTACTGAGCGCGCCGTGGGGCGCAGGCGAGGTCAGGGCAGGCGACAGCCGGGTGAACTCACCCTCAAAGTGGCGCAGGTCTGCAGGGCCACCATGCGCGGGCACGAAGAGGGTTGGAGGGTGCGGGTGAGCAGGGCCTGCCAGTCGGTGGTCTTGAAGGAAAACCTGGATCTTGATCTCCTCGGCATCCTGCTCACCCACCCCCAGGCGCTTCTCCGGGCACTTCTGGAGGAGCTTGAGTGAGCTCAAGCCCCTGCACCGACAGAAAGCGGTGTTTTTAACAGCATAAAATCTGGTCCATCAATTTAATTGATTAAGTTATAGGACAATCCATGGTAAAGAAAAGCAAATTTATCCATAATGATATGGAAAGATATTAAAGAAATATTAAGTAGAAAATTCAAATTGCTAAACATCATGTAGAATAATGCCATTTAATCTAAAGTGTATTTCCATATTTATATCTGTATGTATCTCTCTCTCTCCCTCCCTCTTTGAGTTTCCAGGATTTCTACTGGGACTTCTTCCAGGGAATAGCAACATGAAATGAGAAGAATTTCTTTTATTTTACCCCTCTCTGAGCTATTGGATTTTTAAATTTTTACAATTTGCATATATTCCTTTTATAACATCCTACTTTGAAAACACAGAGACATTTTAAAGTAGATTACAAAACAGTATATATACCACATTTATTCATTCTATAAATTTTATTCATCATCTACTATATACCAGGTATTGCTAGCAGCTTCGTATATAGTGAGACCCATTGTTTTTAACCATAATTGGGTATCTTAAAAAGAAGGTAAATATTATGCGGGTTTTTCTCTGGTGGTGATAAGATTATAGTTGGATTGCATTGTTCCTGCTCATTGCCAAATATGGTCAAGTTTAAAATTACATGTTATTTTTGAAGGCACTTAAATACATATATGGAGAAAGACCCAATCATTTTAGAACAATTTACTTGACCAGATGAATACTTTTCAACTTAATGGAAAAATCATTAATTGTATAGATACCTTTGGTGTAGATGCAATTATAAAAATATGTATAGTACTTACAGTTTTGAAAGTTTATAAACATGCAACTGTTCCCAGTAGGAAAGAGGGCACTCAATCTTGCTTTTCTTTGCCTAGAGACTGATTTCTTCAACATGGCCTAGTAATAACATGTTCATCTTGGACAATGGGGGAGAGTCCATTGGGGACTCTTGTCCAATGGGGGCTCTTGTTAATGAGTTAACATTTGTAACACACACCTGAGGGTGTTTATGGAAACCGTGTATTGGATCCAGAAGGGCAAAGCCCTCTGGGTGGTGGAAGCTGAGTTGTAAGCAGAGTGTGTTGAGTGGCAGCCTGCAAGGTAGAGAAAGTTGTAGGATCATGAGGGGAAAAAGATTAAAATATGGCATAGGAAAGGGAATGGGAGTGAGAGGAAAAGCCATCCTGGGAATCTCATATACTGAAGTTGTGATCCTTCTTTTATCGAAAATGTAATACTTGGAGGAACAAAGAAAGACAGTGTCAGATTTGGGGACTGTTGCCTCAAAGAATAATGAAATGCTGACTCTCTGCTATTATCTTTATGACCAACTTTCCAAAAACAGGGAAGCTCAATGTACCTCTATTTTTTTCTTTAATTTCTTAATTCCTTGATGTTCTCGTTTCTAGTGACCTTTTTGTGCCCTGGACCTTAACTACACTCTCTCAAGGTCACATGTTGGATCCTGTTGCGGCCAGAGATACCTCCACTTTCAGCATCACAGTGCATGTGTGTCCTGCTCTCCAACCAAACAAACTATTCTAACTCACCTGCTTATTTTCTCCTACACACAACATTTCTCCCTCATCAAGGCTACCAGTCTATTTAATCCACATTGATCTCTCTTTTCTTTAGCCCTGTCCTATTAGTATTCATTAACTATGTAGAGAAATTCAGTGATTTACATTCACTTTCTTGCTACCTCCATCAAATCTTGTGTCTTTTTTTCCTCTGAAACTTGTCTCATAATTCTAGAACACTCTGAGTCAGCTTTATTGTCACCTTAACTAACTATAGGTAACCTATTGTAGGCAGCCTGCCCCATGGGTTATTTTGTAACAGCATTCACTGATGTTCTGTACAAAATTTTACCTTTTTAAAACATATGTGTGTTTACTAATTTATTTTATGCTTCTGCTACCAAACAGTAAGATTTATAAGGTCAAGAATACAGGTCACATTCCCAGGAGGTTAGCTGAGTGTCTACGGCACATTTAATACGAAGGTAATTATTGAATTAATGAGTAAAGTTTGCTCTAAGGAAGAACCAAGAGGTAGAGGGAGTGACCACCGTTATTGATATGATTCAAAAACTCTTCTGCTTACGTGAGACAAAGTGGCATCCTGATTTTGCTGAGAAATTGATGAGTCACTGTCACAGTTATTAAAAAAAACATTCCCCTTAAGTTTTCAAGGCACTCAGCTGATGCAGTAGAGCAAGCATGACTTAGTCTCTTTTCTTTAACTTAGCATCATTTAAGTTGCCTGCCTGCCTAGTAGCTTTCAGCCAGCATTCTTGACTGATTGAGTCATATCCTGCTTGATTCCTAGAAGGATTCCAGGTGTCAACTTCCACTTGACCTGAGGTTAATTATATCTCCTGTAACCTATGAATCTCTTCCATAATCTTGCTTTCTGTTGCTGGGGATTACTATTATAACATATAGTAAAATATAAATGGAGTATCAGTCATCTTTGAAATGGTAATATATTCTCCAGCTCTCTATTCAAATATTTTTCTTTGAGCTTGTTTCCTTGGGGTCTGTTATTAGGTATTCTCAAAAGGATTGCCTCTACTTATGTTCCTTGAAAATTAAATTGTAGATGTGTTCAGTGATGTGTCTGCCATAAGTTACCATCTCACTTAAAAGGATCCTGGCAATTCTTGGATACATCCTCATGTGAAAATAACTCCTGATACTGTCATAGATTGGGGAGTATAATTCCTACAAATAGCTCTTCTGAAAAGCACTTGGTTCATGGCTCTGTTGTAAAACTGTTATGATTTTTTGACACAAAATGTATTTTCAATCCAGGGGCCAGGGCCAGGGATTTGCTCACCATGGTCACCAAGCTTCTGGCCCTCCTCTTAGATAGGGTATCTTAGATTCTGTGCCTTTCTGTTTCTCCTTAGTGAGAGAGAGTTACTTAGAATTATCTTTTAAATACTCGGCACATCTTCATTTATTTCCCCTACTAACGTAAATGTGTCAGAAACATTTTCTTCTTAAATTGTTAGCTCATTTATTTACTTACCCCCTAATAAACAATATAGTGTGCATCGAGTGCCATGGGGATCCAAATAGTCATTGAGTCACCCCTCGAGGTACTTACGGTCTAGTAGGGGAGAAGACAGGTAATAAATATAAACAATGATATGATAGGGGTTCTGAGATATAAAGACCAGGAGGAAAGAGTCTGTTCTAACTGTGGAGGGGGTACTGGCAGAAGATGCTGCATAAACAAGGTTTCATGTAGATCCAGTCCCCTAAGACCAAGTCTTCCAAAGACTTGCGAAGGAACAATTCCAGTGGAGCCAGCAGCTTGAGTGAAGTCATGGAGTTGTGACCCTGTCAACAGGGAGAGTTCCCTGGGACAACTGCCTTCATGAGGCTCATGTCTCACCCACCAATGCCTTACTAAGGAGTGTTTCTTTAATGATCACCAGCCCATGGGCCTTAGATATAAAGCAGGTTTATGCAAAGTGATTATGATAGTTTGGTTCAGACACCATTATTCTGTTTGAAGTATACTTTTTAAAAGGATTAGTGAGTGGGTCGCTGGTACCTGCATGCTTTGATGCTCTCAGTGACAGATCTAAATCCAGCCAGATGCAGAGATGGAAAAGAAGGTCACAGAAAAGTCCTGAGAGGTGTAGGGGGCCGGCAGTTGGAAGTCCCATGTGCAAAGTGGTAAGGACGGGTGTGGATGGCGTACACACCTGCCCTGTTGGCACCTGTTGGAAAGGCAGGAATCCAAGATGATTCCCAAGGTCCTGCTTGAGTGGTGAGCCTTTCACCAAAGTTACCAATGGAAAAGAAGATGATGCAGTTTTGTGAGGACAGACAAGGAGTTCAATTGCAGACAGACATGTGGACTGTGAGGTGCCCAAAGGCACCCTTGTGTATCTGTCCAGGAAGCAGGGAATCTGGAGTATATGTCCTGGGCTTAAAGTGATGTCTAGACTAACAGTTAAGATTTTCAAGTCTTCTACAATTGAGTTGTAGCTAAAGTCAGTGAATGAACACACCATACAGTGAGAAGAGAAGGCCTAGATAATGATGCTGAATATTGGATTCTACTCTCTTGTAATGGGAGAGCAAATGAATCAGGGACTGAAAATTGATGTCTGTGAGGGAGGAGCAAGAACAGGAGAAGGAAGAGCATGTAAGCCATGGAATGTAACCCACCTATTCCCAGGGCTGCAGGTAGGCTGGGGAAGATGAAGACCAGATCCCATTTCTTTTGGTACATAGGGAATCGAGTTGACCTTATTGTAAGAAAAATATCAAGGAGCAATGAGAGTGGGTGGTACTGAATGAGGTGTCTCCACTGAAAGTTTATTTTCAGAACTACCTGGTACCTCTCCCTTTTCATCATTTTTGATCCAAGAACAGACTGTAAAAATAATCAAACTCTTTATAGGGTGGCTTATTTTAGAAATCATCCTCCATTTATGTAATGTCTCCACCCCAAATTTTCTGTCCTTTTGCTCCCTTGGGCCCTGGAATAGGTTTCTCTCTTCCCTTTCTTCCTCTTTCCATGCTTCGCCTCAAAATAAAAACTTAACCTTTTCTAGGGCCCCTTTGCACCACTTGCTCTCTGACAGGCAAACAAATTTGATTACTTTATTTATGTAAGATGCTATAGCTTGGTAATGGCATAGTATGGCTACTGTTCCAAAAAGGTTTATATTTGAGCTAAAGTACTTGGTTAGTTGCAAGAACTTCAAATACAATAGCAGGACCAGTAGAGGAAGTTTTGGGGATACTTTGCTGTAGCATGAAGCAGGCCCTTTTGGCTGTCAGGGGAAAGTTCCTTGGGATTTGGGGTAGAAAGACCCTGGGGAATGAGGTTCCTTAAGCTAAATTCTCTGCCAGCTCCTTCCTCAACTTCTTCAAGCTGATTCTCATTTGTTTCCTTGCACCTAGGATCTGAAAAAGCCCCTCCCTGACCTGCATCAGCATCTTTTTTGCAAACCTATGTGGTTAGATTTAGGGGAAATTAGCCATTTAGTCTTGTTGGTATCATTGCTGGGGCAATTTCTGACTGATGCTAGCCCATATGATGCTCAGGAGTGACTCTGTAACAACCTCTGGAGGTTAAGGGAGAGGAGATGCTTTATTTCTACCTCTAAATATCTGTAAGAAACTTGGATCCCCAAGAACTACTGGTCTTTGCCATCTTTCCCAGACCACCATATATAGGACCAGGAAAGGGGATCCAGGTGCAGCAGTAGCAACATCCACTAAGTGTAGTGGACCCTTCCTAGTTCTTGCTGGGTCTAGCCTATAGTGCTCTCGAAGTCACCTCTAACACTAAGTCTTAATGGTGGAAAGAGTAAGCAATGTTTTAGGAAAATTAGAAAAGAAGCCTTAATGGAAACTTTTTTTTGTTTTTACCATCCAAAGAATTAAGAGTTTAGTGAGTTTTTAAACTTAAAGTGTAAATGCTGACACCTTGAAGAGCCTAGTTTTTCACTTTGAATTGTGAGGGCATCTGGTGTGTGTTCTGAAAGGAAGAGCAGTTTGGTAGCCATCTGTCCCCAAGACATGCAGCCTTGGCAGCAAGATGAAGCAAGAATGACACGTGCTTGGCCTAAGAGTTGTGAATTAGACATAACTTCTATCACATACAGTGTTGCATAAAGAAGAAAGAGAGCACACCAAGAAGTGATCTTACAGAAATGTTCAGATGCACTTGAGGCACCAAGAGACTTCATGGCAGCCAGCACAAACTTCTACAAATAATTGATTCTTCCAGCCCGAATGGCATACTGAGAGCCTCTAAGATAACTCAGCTAGGAATATTCTTCAGGCCTTCCAGTGGAGGGAGGGACTTCCACATTATAACAGGTGAGTTTTTGTGAGTAGACCAAGAAATCTCTGAGGACGGGGACCAGTCTTTAGTCACCTGTATAGGCTTATACATCCATAGTTTGTGTTTAATGGTTGTTGAAAGCTCTAAGACATGAAATTCACTTGAGGAGTCTGTTCCTAGCTGCTTGGCTCAAGGTAAGTGTTACCCCTCGGTCTTAATTGCTAGTCCGTCTGCTTCATGGAGATGAGAAAACTCTAGGATTAAGCTGAATCTTGGAACCTCCTTAATATCTAAGATGGGAAGAATAGGAAGAGGGACTTTTAGGGACCAATGGAATCATGGATAAAATCAAGCCCACATGTCCAGTTTAGACAAACGTGAAAGTACAGCAGCGGCTTGGATATGTGCAAAGAATACAAACAGACAAGGCACTTCATGTGATGCCTTTTGTTTTGTGAAAGGTGATAACCAGGTGTATCTTTGCTCTGCATCCCCCAAACAGTGCCTTTTTATAGAAGAACTTTTACCTTCTAGGTCTAACACTGTAGGGCTTCTCTCTCATTTTCATCATATTCCCCATCTGGGATTTTAACAGTTTAAGGGGGTTGGCAGTTTAGGATTTGGGTGGTGATGTGGGTGAATTTCACCACGACCTCAATTTAAAGCTTGTCTGGGTCTAAAATGACTTGAGGATGTTCCCCGACAAGCTTTTTGGAAACCTGTCAGAGTGAGACGTCAATAAAGAGACCAAGTATCTGGTGTGACAGAACATCAGTGGTAGGCTCTTGCCTTTTTATTGGAGACACATTTTTCTGTGGTTCCTTGGTTACGATGCCTTTGTAATTCTTAGTTTAATGTGTCTAGAATTTTCTGCATATTAACATTGAAGTTGTTACAGTCTCCTACAATTAAACCTGCTGTTCGCCGTCGCTGGGGTAAAGTCACATTCAACAAAGTCAATGCTTCCTTTAATGTTTGTCTGTTTGGAGAAAACAAAGTGAATATTATGGCTTTTCTTTCTTATAAATAGCACTGGCTTTTGTTTATTTAGTGGTATATGTACATCCACACATAACACATACACACACAAACGGGCTAGAATCAGCTATTTTTAGCTATTATTAAAATTAAATTATATAAACATACAATTAAATAAGTTCTATTACAAAACAAACTAATAAACACTCAAAAGTCACCAGTTCCTCATTATTTTACTACATTTTACTATTATCTGCGCTGGTACGGTTGTTTACATCTATTGTATCTGTATGGGGGAAATACTATGCAATGGTGTGTTACTCCGTATCTGTTCCCAAATTTGCACTTAGTGACATCAGGAATTTTTCTTTTTGGAAAGGCAGGTGTTAAACATTTCCCAGCACACCACTGTCAATGTACACACACATATGCAATTTCTTCTCATAACCATGCAGCATAGGTGTCAGTTTTTCCATTTTATAGGTGAAGAAACTGAGGCTTAGAGAGTTTAATTAAATTACCCAAGGAATCACTCCCATTCTTTAGCTCTCCGCCTCTCAAAAATTAAAAATAAGAATTAAGCACAGGGAGTGGTAAGGGAAGGCTGAAGCTGTAATGGAATAGAATTAAAGAGCAGAGATTTGGCAGAAATAGAGCCATGAGGAAATCTCAAGAAAAGCCATCCAGGCAGAGAGTACAGCCAGTGCAAAGGCCCGGAAGTGGGGTCGCTGCTTCTGAGGACAACCAGGGTACTATTGAGGCTGGAATGGAGAGAGGGAGAATTTGAAGAGGTGAGGGAGGTAGGACCATATCACAAACTGTCTTTATGAAACCAGGCCAGTAACTTGACCTCTTATACCTTATTTTTCTGTAGAAAGTTCTACTACATGCTCTTGGTGAGAGTGTATGTGAATTCAGTGTATTTTAGGTAAGTTATTGTTACTGAAGCTACACCATCACTGTGGCTCTATCAGTGCTCTTTTCTTTTGAATTAAATATAATTTTAAGGAAGAATAATTTTTTTTGCCGTCTTCAACAGCTGCATAATAAGTGATTCGGAAATACAGTACTTAAATACACCCCTTAAAAGTACCTATTAGCCTATTTTAAATCTATTTAAAATCCACAGTGCAATGCAGCTTAAAATCATCTGGGATTACTAGGGCCTGCCTTTAGCTATCTGACTGATAGCCTGATAGAATCCCAACAGGACATTTTTTGTGGCATTTTCAAATGGCCAGTCTCAGGGATCATATAAGACTAAAACAATATAGAAGCATGTTGTATATTTTGAAAATCCAGGTCTTCTCATTTTAGCAGTCACTCATGCATAAAATAGGTTACTATGTCCTCTTACCCACATATGGATTATATAGGTATATCCTAGAGTATATTTAAATAAAGGTATGGTATAAATGTAGTGAGTTTCTATGGTTTGGATAACATTCTGTTTCTTCTTACACGAGTGTGTTCAACATATCAAAATTGATCAGCCCATACACTTACGTTTTATGCACTTTTCTGTATGTGCATTATACTGCATTTCTAAAGAAAAAAAAAATTAAAAGAATGAGTAAGCTTTCAACAAAGGGGAAAGTAGTGTTTTCTCTAGTGGAGCAAGGAAGCAAGTCACGATATGAGATAAGGCCAGAGTTAGAACGAACATGGCATGTGTGTGTCACAGCAAGAAGACAAATCACCTAGAATATGTAAATGTCTGTCAACACTTCCTGTGTCCCAGTGAGGATGACACCATGGACTAGGTACTGCAATCATTCACAAGCTACTTCTCCCTTGCCTGCCTTTTCCATTAAAGTTAGAAAGCTCAAATACACAATTCCCCAGCCTTCCTTCTAGGTGGGTATGGAAATGTGAAGTTATTGAACAGGCTTCTGGAAGAGCCTTTTATTAATAAAAAAGGACAGACTCAATGAGCATACGCCCTAATCCTTTTGTCTTTTGCTTTCTCCCCTCTTCCTCCTGCTGGAATGGGGCCATGATTCCTGGAAGCAAGTCAGCAATCTTTCAACCATGACATGACAAAGGGCTATGCACTGAGAATGGAGGATGGACAGATGGACAGAGTGAAGCCCTCTGGATTCGTGTTCTCTTGGTTGGGTGGGTGACTGATGGGCAGGCTGAGTGATGAGGGATGTGTAGGTCAGTCTGTTCCAGCCAACGCTGCTCTTTTGACCTTGAAGCTGCCCCTGAAATTGCCCTTTGGGAACTTTGACACCATCATCAACAGACATATTACTGTAACATTTATTTGTTTGTTTTGACATACTGGGCATATTCTTGCAAGTGACAGAACATGATCAAATTAACCAAAGTTTTATTGATTGCCAACTTTTTCAAAGTTACTAGCAGAAGGTTTCTACCAATTCAAACACTTTTCTCTCCTACTCCTTGAACTTTTTTCTCCTCTTAAGATGGTAATCTTATGTCATCCTAGTCTTTGAGAAGTTCTTTATAAAATGAAACATTTTCAACATTTCTGTTTCTGGAAAGAATACCTTATCTTCACTTAGAGACTTGATAATTTTCCAAGAAGATACACTTAGAAATGGAGAGACTAGAAAAGAATTTGATAAACTTGAAAAGTTGACAAAACAGACACTATGATTCTTTCAACTGAGCTAGCACATTTTATCCTAATCATTTTGAAACTGTAAGATTAAAGTTCTTTACTCAATGTCACCCGCCACTAAACTTTTTGTTTCTGTTTGCATTTTATCATTGTAACTGTACCCATCATATGTGAGTATACTAAGGCAAGTGATCATTTAAGTTATAAAATATAGTCATATATTTATTTGCCAACTTTGAGGAGAAAAATGGATTCAATCTGGTTAATAATTATGCAATAATGTTTTTCATCTTTTCCTAAAACAATTTATTAATGTTAGGAATTCTCATGATGATTATAGGATAGAGCCTGGAAAAAATAGCTAGGGATTATGGTATTTGATTAAAGGTTTAATATGATATATGTATTTTGAAAGCCAAAAGAAACAATGAGAGTTGAAGTGAATCTAGAATAATATGAAGACTTAGTGAAAGAATTGGAAAGAAGATACTATATTAAAATAAAGATTGAAAACTAAACTGCCATGTGGTTCAACTTGACATGAATTTGACCCATTTATTCCTTTATTTGCCTATACAGAATAAGAGAGCTTAGGCGAAGACGACTGTGAAATCCCAAGCCATGGTGTGGCTACACGTCTTCTAGTTTCTTCTCTTGCTTTTTGCATATGATCCTGCCTTGCACCCCACAGAGAATGCAGTCAGTCCATCTGTGATTGCCCTGCTTCCCTCCCTCCCACCACGGTGCTCTGATACTGGTAACATCAAACCTGCAAAACTTTGGGCCTTGGATCTCAAACACCCCCACCTGCTGTAGGACTTTGCTTCTCCAACTGAAGTCTACGTCTTACCAATATATTCAAGTATTAGTATTTCTTTCATGGCTTCTCATCCTCAACCCACAGACACTATCCAATCTCTCCACCACTTGTCTTTCCCTTCAAGCAACTGCCCCCTTCCCGCCTTTTCTCCAAAACATCTTGAAGTGCTCGTGTTATTATCCTATTTCTCTCCTATCCTCTTCAGCCTAGGATGAGTTATTTTTCTCACTCTCTCTCCTCTCCCAGACCTCCCACTGATGGCAAAGTTCTTTAAAAAGTGAAAAAATTACCTACAAACCAATGGAATTGTTTTAATCCTCAGTCCCTCCAACCTTTCAAGATTCCTCATCACACCTTTTTCGACTCTCTCTCCTTTCCCCATTCTCTCCTGGTTTTCTTCGTTCTCTCTGCCTTTCTCCAGGGGTCACTTTCTCCCTGCACAATCACATCCAGCCCCATGGCTCTGACTCTGATCTCTAAAAGGTTTATCACCAAATCTTTGTCTCCAGCTTCAAGCTCCCCCCTGAGTATCCAGGCTGTATTTCCAGCTTCCGCTGTTTCCATCTGGGTGATATCTTAAATGAAATTTATTCAAATGTGTATTCAAAAACAAATCTACTTCCACCCTCCTCTCATCCCAAACCCTGTATATCGACAGTGGTAGCCTTAAGCAAAAAATCAAATAAACTTCTTCATCATATGTAGAAGTACAACCACAACATCAAGAATAGCTCCTTTAATTGAAATTTACTGTAAAAACCTGTATTATATATACATTTTTGTCTGTTCTTAGATTCCTGTCATTGATTATATTCTTGTAGGTTATTCAGAGGATACCAGCATCTGCTATTTAATTTTGTTTTTTACCATTTCATGAGACTTAAATTATAGTCTTTTTGTAGAATTGTACCTGATTGATACACCTCATTTCTTGCCAAAGTTCTACACTATAAATAATTTCATTCAAGCATTGAGTGGCATGAATGAAAAAAATTGGGTTAGTTAAAAGAATTTTTATGGATGAAAGATTCTTGGTATGGTTAAGTCTATCAAACAGGGAGGAGAAAGATGTTTTGGCCTTTAGGATCTTTGAGAGCATCACATTAAGTGAGACACAGGCACTATTTCTAACTCTTTCTTACCCACAGAGAATTACAGCATTGTATTACAGATTATA
>CAUYPO010103382.1:0-19564 GCA_963574435.1 Cheirogaleus major
GTGTTCACCAGGGTTTCGGGATGGGGGGCAAGACCCACATCATAGGGATGTGGCGAGCATTGTCGGGGGGAAGGGCATACCTCTAACCCTTCTTAGGGAGAGGCAAAGTTATACAATGTATCCAAAATGTAAAAAAAAAAATCTTTTGTGGGATGGAGGGCAGGCGGGAGGGGGGAGGAAGTGTAGAGTTATACAATATGTGCTGAGCGCGCCACCTGGGGATTGGACTCGCTTGAAGCTCTGACATGTGGGGGGGGGAGGGGTGGTAGGGGCAATGTATGTA
The DNA here is from genome assembly GCA_963574435.1 of Cheirogaleus major. NCBI lineage: Eukaryota > Metazoa > Chordata > Mammalia > Primates > Cheirogaleidae > Cheirogaleus > Cheirogaleus major. The sequence goes on from CAUYPO010103382.1 coordinate 284, forward strand.
ACCCTAACAATATTTGTACCCCCATTATATGATGAAATAAAAGGAAAAAAAAAAGATTTCAAAAGAAAAGGTCCCTGGCTACTCCATTCCAATGCCAGGGTATTTTAGTTTCTTAAAATGTTAAGTCTTAAGTTTAGAAATTTACCAAAGGATGCAGGATGCTTTTCCTTAGGCAGTGAACCTCATGGCTCCTTTTAGAAAGTGTGGGACCAACCAAGGTCAGGATATGATGTCCAAATGTGAAGAAATTCTCTCACTGCCCCTGGAGTTTAATGCATCTGGGACACATGGGAATGTGCTTTCTTAAACAAGCACTAAGAAGGAAGATTGATGGTGAGAGTTTGCCCCAACATAGACTACAACCAAAACCAGTCTTGAATTGTGCCAAGAGAGTCCCTCTACGAGGGAGGGCTGAGAACCAGCTGTAACTGGGTTAGAATGAAGGCGTCGGGAGAAGACTATCAAAACAGTGCTCAGAAGGATTTTTTTTGAAGCCCTCTCTACTTGAGAAAAAAGTTTACATTTTCAGCTTATCAAGGGAAACATGCTGCTTACTCATTTTATGTGTCCCAAACTTACAGTTGATAGGAAGGTGCAGCAGCACTTCATGGAGACATTCTGACAAGGGTGACTTGAGCTCGTTGGCACTCCTGTTTTACTTCAGCCCCTACCTGGGTATAGGGAACAATAGTGAGCTTATAATAATATTTCAAATTGACATTTGGACAAAACAATTGCTTGTCACTTAACAACAGCCTGAATTTTTACTACATGAAAAAATTTCCCAGACTTTGTGGTTAAAATTCTTTGATTCAATATCCCTTTTCTGATCTAGTATCAATCTGGTTACCTGTCTTGACCCTTTTGTGAATTTTAATAGGAAAAGAAAATCATCTAACCTCTAAACTATAGGGATCTGTATGATAATGATGAAAGGGTGTAAATACTTCTTTCATTTAGCAGAAATAGGTGCTGACTTGAAATAGTCAACAAAGGAAACTTTCAAAGGAAGACCTGAGTTAATTTTTTTAAGTTTTTTTTTTTTACCAAATATTAAATTCTAGACTTTTGGCTCCTGGAGAAAGCAATGGAAAGACTGAAAAACCAAAAACAGAGAAAGCCAATATTGACTTTACGAAGGCCTAGCCTGGCAATTCTAATACTCTGCTTTCCTCCCTTAGACTTTATGCACATTGTTCAGCTGGTTTGCATGGGGCCAAATAATGGAGTGGCCCACACTTATGATCAACATCTGGATCAAATGAATGCACATGCCAGGGGCAGGAATTACAGGTGGAGCATTTTTCTCATTTAGAGTCTTCTAGTCTCTATAAACTCTTGGAATGATTCATACATTGAACAGCATATACATATTGTGGCTTAACATGAAACTTCTAATATTGAAGAATATAACATAATGAGTTTTAGTGTCTACCCAAAGCACGTTCCTAGAAGGAGCAAAGGAAAAATTGTGGATAGTTTTTGGCCCTGGAGAGACACCCTTAAATTGAGAGGGATTTCTGGGTGCCCTCACCTCCTTGCTTAGTTTATACAGCTGTCAAATCCCACACTCAACACTGCACAGGTGGCCACATCTGGTCACCACTGCTACTGCACCATCATAGATGTGTGGTATCTACACACACACGTGCACACACAGGCACACATGCACTTTCAATGTGGCTTCTAGACTGTGATTATTTAACACCTGTCAAAATACTTAGAGTAACTACTGACCAGTCAACTGAATTGTGACTATTATTTCTTTTTTTTTTTAAATAAGAAGTTTATTTAAACAACAAGACACTTGACTTGAAGGGAAAACTATCTAGGATTCATTTTCTTTTTAGAGTAATTTATCCCTACTTAAAGACAGATTGCCCTACATGTAACAGCTACATACAAAAAAGTTATAAAATTGTCCTTGGTTTTACAATGATAAATGAAAAACATTAAAATTCTCCAATTGAACAAGGTATGCAAGGATTTTTATGTTGTTGTTTTTTGTTAAAACAATGAAAGCAAAATAACTTACCGGAATACAAAGGTAAGAGCTGAATGAGCATGCCACTAATGGAGAAGGGGGTATTTTCACAGAACCAGTATTTTTCCCCATCCCACCTCCACGTAATGTCAATCAAAGCATACCATTGGCCATTTAGTTAAAAAAAATGCAATATGCTTGTGCACCTACACCAGTTACTTTATGTACAATAAAAGAATGGGGAAGGGGAAAATGAAAGAATAGAGAAAACTATACTGTCGTAGTCAGGATGTGGTGGAACTAAATTGCAGTTTTCTAATTGAGAATGTAATCTTGGTCTGTAACAACAGAGTTCTGGAGTATAGTAGCAGGTTCCCTTTTTAGTAGACACCTCCTGTCTGCTGTTGGAACACATCGATTGTACCTTCGTCCTCCATTTCCAACTGTGCAGATGTGTCTGTTTCACTAATTGGCTCTCCAGCAAATCGGAATCTGATCTGCCTCATTGACAAACCCTGTTGTTCACAATAGGCTTTCATTAGTTTACTAAGTGGTGTACGCCTCTTAATCTTAAACTGCACCACGGAGCCATCCTGTCCCGCCACCTTCAAATTAACATGATCGTTGTTCTCAGTCTTGACTCCTTCCTTAGGCTTTTCGTGGGCCATGGCGAGCGCCGGAGTCTCCTCAGCTGCCGCTTCACAAAAGAAGTACCAGGTCCGCACCGAACAAGCACACAAGCACCACCAGGCACGGCCTAATTTCTTAAATAGTTGTTTTCTATTAAATATGCCCCCAATTTTTCACCCCAATTTCTTATATACTCCAATTTCAAAACCACAAATATTTGAATTTAAGTTGATTTGTTTTGTTTTGTTTTTTAAAAAAGTCCTTTGTTACTCTGCCACCGAGTGAGCTTTTTGTTTTAATCATTGCTGCTGGCTAAGCCACTAGGACTGGTAGACTGGCTGCTGGTGGCCTGGTGGTGTCCTGCTGGCTGTGCAGGCCACGTTTCTATGGATTATTGAGCTCTGAGGAAATGTAGTTTGAATATAGTCAGCATGTGGTTTCTTCTACCCCCCATTCCAAACAAAGAGGCTATCAGTAGTTTTTCATGTATCCTCTTATCCTTTCCCAATAAATACTGTATTTTTCTCAACAAAAAAAGAAATCGATCTGCAGGAGGCTTTTCATCTCCCATCATGTCTGCATGGCTTCTTCCCTTCCCTTGGACGTGGCTGTCGTTCCTGCTGCCAGCTTGCCCTGTCCCTAGGCTCCAGCCACAGGCCCTGCTCCCACCTCCAGGTGCCACCCTGAATTTCTTTCCTTACTCCACGTTACCCCACGTTATCTGCAACTCTGGTGAGTTGTAAAATGCTATTTCCCATCAAATTTATTAGTTATATTAATACTTTAAGTGAAGTTAATATTTAGTTGGGGTTTTGTTTTGTTTTGAGACAGGATCTCTCTCTGTCATCCAAGCTAAATGGCAGTGGCATCATCGTAGCTCACAGCAGCTTCAAACCCCTGGGCTCAAGCGATCCTCCTGCCTCAGCCTTCCGAGCAGCTGGAGCTACAAACACACACACCACCATGCCTGGATAATTTTTCTATTTTTAGTAGAGATGATATCTCGCTCTTGCTCAGACTGGTCTCGAACTCCTGAGCTCAAGTGATCCTCCCACCTCAGCCTCCCAGAGTGCTAGGATCACAGCCATGAGCCACTGTGCCCAGCCAATATTTAGTTTTTAAAAGGCATTTCATACTGTACAGTTTCACCCACATGAAGTACCTAGAGTAGTCAAATTCATAGAGACAGAAAGTAGAACAGCAGTTGCTAGGGGCTGCGGGGAGAACGGATAAGGAGTTCGTGTTTAATGGGTGCAGAGTTTCAGTTTGGCAAGAGAAAAAAGTTCCGTGGATGAATGGTGATGGTTGCACAAAAATGTGACTGTACTTACTGCCACTAAACTGTGCACTTGAAATGGTTAAAGTGGTAAATTTTTTGTCATGTATATTTTACCAAATTTTTTTAAAATAGTGTTTTTGAAATATGAATAGGGTACATGCTATCTTCACAGATGACAGATATGTCATCTGGTCACCACTAACTTTTTCTGAATTCAGTTCCTTTCGAGCCCCTAGAGGAATCTTTAAGTTCTTTTACCAAGTTTGGAGAGGTGATCTCATTTAGTTCAGTTTGTTCCCGAGTGTTTTCACTAGAATACCTCCTTTTCCTAAACCGCTGGGGCAGGGGGAGGGAAGGGGGTGGGAGCAGTTTTACCAATAGGAAGGACTAAGATTAAAGAAGGAATTGAGCTAAGGACAGGTAAGGGCTTAGGGTCAGGCCACCAATAGAAAAACCATGAAGCCTCCATGACTCTTTGGTTCCTTTTGCCTCTAATATTGGTCTAAGCTTAGTCTAAAGTGAGGGTGCTGTTTAATTCTCTAGGTGTAAAACAGTAATTAAATGCCTGTCCTTGAACATTTCTTTATGTAAATTTCTATTTATCTTTATTTAACTTTATCATTAAGGGTTATGGGTCTACTGTACTTCTGGTTTGAGACCCCAATCCCAGTGAGATTAGTTGTGTCCTTGAAAATAAGATAAGCAACACATGAAAATTCAAAAGTCCGTAAGTTATCTTAGATAAAAGAGCACTCTTTGAAATTTGAACCATAATTTACCCTCAGCTCTTGATAGCTTTTCAAATTGTTGCCCATTTGTTTGGGAGTTGGGAGTCTAATTGGGCAACTAATATTGTGTCTTATTTCCTTCTGTTTTTGTCAGTCACATTCTGAATTTATCTTTAAAGCTTAAGTGGAAATAATTGGTCAGTCCCCAGATTTCCTTCTCCCTCTCTATGTGCATGCCAGTGTCTAAGAGGAGCTTGGTAACATTTGAGAAAAGGTCTTGGGACTTGTCTCAGCTCAGGCTGTGATGACAAATTACTATAGACTGGGTGGCTTAAACAGCAAATGTTCCTCATGGTTCTGGGGGCTGGGAAGTCCAAGTTCAGGGTGCCCATGGTCAGATTTTGGTGAGGGCCTTCTTTCCGGTTTCCTCACATGCATGGCAGGGAGGGGGCCCTGATTCCTTCCTCTTAAAAGGGTGCTAAATCCCATCAGGGAGGCTCCATCCTCTTGACCTCATCAAAACCCAATTACTTGCCAAAGGCCCCACCTCCATCACAGGAATTGAGGCTTCAACATGTAAATTTTAAGGGGACACAAACAGTCCGTGGCAGGATTTTATAAGCTTTCCTTGATGACTGTTAATCAGAGGAGCTGAAAGATCTGCTTCCAAGGTGTTCTGCTCACATGCTGGCTATTGTTTGGGAGCTCACCTGGCCTCAGGGCCAGGTACCTCAGTTCTCTCCTTGTAGGTCTTTCCGCGATCTACTTGAGCTTCCTTACAACATGGTGACTAGGTTCCAGAGTGAGTATTCCAAGAGAAGTAGAAGATACCAGTTTCTTAGGCCTTGGTCTCAAGAAAGAAGTACAACATTATATCCATTGTATTCTATTAATTGAATAATCATAGAGCCCAAATCAAGGGAAGGAGACACAGACTTCACCTCTCAATGGAAAGAGTGTTGAAGAGATTGTAGACTTGTCTGAAAACTGACACAATGTATAAGTCCAAAGCTTGCCCAGACTCTAGATTGTTTCATGAATCTTCTGTACATTTGGAAAGGAAAGAATGATCCACAGATACTTCATTGTTGTCTACATCTTGTGAGCTATGAATGATTCCCTTATCAATGAGCAGTTGACAAAAGAAAAGTCCCACTAGATTGACTTAACCCTAAAATGAGATCTATGGGCGCCTGTTAATGCCAAGTTTCACTTGGCATTGAAACCACCACATTATTGTCTGTTATACATCTCTGTGGGAAGTCATCCCTTTATCTAGGTGGTATTTCCCTCAAACTTTATATAAGCATAATAACTAATGGCTGATTTACTGTGCCTTCTGAATCCAACCATCTTGGAATTAGCATTCATCACACTTGTCATCAGTTAACCTTCATTCTCCCCAAAAGAAGACAAATCCTATTATGGCAAAATGGCCTATTCATTCCACTCTCTAGATATTGAGATTTTTGAATAAAAGAGTATACTTGATTTTTTTGTTCTCTACAATAAGTTTACAGATCATTCTTTTTCTCAAAAATCCTAGAGAAGGGACAAGAAAGAAATTTGGGTTTATATTAATATATTCTATTCTATTTACTTTCTGTAAGGCAAATTTCTCTATTCTAATAGGCATACAATTTCTACATGATCGTAATACATATGTCTAGTATTTAAAAGGTTTGAGTTGGATTTTATTCAAAATATGAAATAATTCTTTAAAAATACTTAATATATTTTTATACATAGCCTTAGCATAATTGACAAAATGTTTAAATAATAAAGTAACAGGGATAAAAGTTATGGTTACTTCCAAAAGTACTAACTTTTACTTGCTTTAATATTTTAATTGCCTGATTCTTGTAAGTTATAGCAGAACTCTAATTCAGGTTCCTATTTGCCTCTGAGGAATAATAGGCATAAAATATGTGTATTCATTTTTCTTCATTGTAGATCAGTTTTAATGGTATTTAACAGGGAGAATTTAGTTTAGGATTTTTAATTCCACCCCAAATCTAATAGTATTATGTTTCTTGAAATATGAAAAGCTTCTAAATAAACTAAACTTTACGTTAGCTAAAATTTCTTTTGACCAAAATTCATCTAGATTGCCTTTGATTTATGGTGGCCATGCATACTAATTTGATGTTCATAACGTAAACAGCAGCAGTGAGAGCAAAGTTCAGCAATTCCATTGGCATTTGTGTTACTTGCATTGCTCTGACTCTTTCTGTACTTGCAATTTTTTGCCCTTAAGGAATTGTTTATTTTTCCAGGCTGGTTAATGCATCAGGAACTTGGCTTCATGTAATCATTATTAACAAATACCCTGATGCCTTTTCTATGGGAATTATCAGACCTGTGAAATTAGTTGAAAATTGGGTATAGATGACCAATGGAAAAAGCCCCAAGAGTTTTTGTTTGTTTGTTTCAATTCAGGAGAATGCAAACATGCAGCTTTTAGTAGAAGAGCCCTGAATATCAGATTCCGCCTTGCTGAGATGGCTCTGAACAGATCCCTGGGTTACACAACACAACACAGCCCATGCGGCCATGTGAGTCGCCAGCCTCATCTTCAAAGACCGTGTTTAGACAGTTTAACACTTCACTTTGCACATTCCCCAGGCTTGCTTACATCCTGAGGGCCATGCGTAACTTGCATGCATGTGTAACTTGTCATGTTAGTTTTATCTACCCAGTGCTGGTAGACTAACTGATGCTCAGTGGGGCCTTAGGCTGAGTTGCCTGAAAAATGTAATGACCTTCATATACTCTGTTTTTCAGAATTAGCAAGCATCTCAGAGAGTTAAAATTGAATGGATACTTCTAGCAGAGCCTGTTTAGAACAGGATTTTTGAGTTTGGTAGATGAAACACTGATGAAACATTCATATCCTTGTTGGCAAAAGATATTACTCTGTATGGTAACCCTTATCCAGAACTTATATCAGAAACCTAGAGCCCTTGGACATGGTTATATAAAGTCTGAGCAGGCCTCTACCCTATTGTGGATCTCATGTACTCAGAGTGTAGCTACCTTCCTCCCCCAGACAATCACAGCTAGTGAATAATATTTTTAAAACAAATATGGTAAAAATTAATTAGAAACTAGGCATTGCTGGACAGGCATTCAGATTATTGGTCTCTCCAGAGTACATTTAGAGATACCTGGTCAAGGTAAAACAGTGAGCTTACACTGCAATGAACCTTTTCTACTCCAAATACCAATTAGTGACCAATAAAATATAAAAAAGAGACCTCCAAAAAGATATATGTGTGTGTGTGTGTGTGTGTGTGTGTAATCTCAGAAACAAGATAAACAACTCTATAGAGCAAGGACAGAATAGCAATGCTAAGTGGGGAGTAGAGTGAAGCCATAGGCTTGCAGACTCCAGGTTCTAGAGTAGGCAGTAGGGGTTTCAAGGTCACTGGCACGGGGTAAAGGAGACCACACGTGTCCCACTGATTCAAGCTATCTACACCTGGCCTGCTGTTTGAAGCCAGGGGAAGAGGTGAGGCTGCTCAACCTTTGCACTCCTCGTGAAAGAAAGCTGGGAACCGTCTGCTGGCCTGTCACCTGGCTTTGCACCCAGTTGTGGCCAGAGGAAAGTGGAAGATAAAAATAGCCAGCTTGTGATGCAGAGGCAAGCCAAGTTACCTTCTGGCCCCGGGACTGAGTACACTATAGCCCTGAAATAGCTGCCTGGCAGGAGACCCAATGTGCAATTATAAAATTCAATATAGATTAAATCTTTTTAATCAAAATGAACCTTCAAATCCAAATTCCAAAACACAAGAATAAATCTCATACTAAGAAAGACAGCCAAGACCCTACAATCAGAATATAATTGGATAAATGAATTTTTTAGAAAAGTCTAATAAGACTTAAAAATAGTACACTTAGGACCCTCAGTGAGACAAATGAAGCTAAACTTCCTTGGAAGTTTAAGCACCCTTTTAAGAGGAAGGAATCAGGGCCCCCTCCCTGCCATGCATGTGAGGAAACCGGAAAGAAGGCCCTCACCAAAATCTGACCATGGGCACCCTGAACTTTAAACTTCCATTTAAAAAAATCAAGATATTATGGAACAAAAATAGGCAGAATTTTTTAAAAGGGCAGGTAGATAAGAAGAACCAATTAGAAATCTTAGGAATTCAAAATGTAGAGATTTAAATTTAAAATCTCAATAGATCAAATAAACTCCACACTGGACACAGTTGAATAAAATATTAATACATTACAAAATAATACTTAGGAATTCATCCAGAACATAGCATAGAGAGATTAAATGAAAGGAAAATGAGGAGGTGTGGAAGCTAAACTGAGAAGCTCCAACATGTATCTAGTAAGAGTTTTGTCAGAGGAGAGTGGAGAGGACAGCAGACAAGCAAGAGTCTGTTTGAATAGTTATTGGCTGAGGGTTTTGCAGAATTAAAGATAATTATGAAACTTTAGGTCAGTGCATTCAAATATCAAGCAGGACAAAAATAAATTCCTACCCAGACACACAGGAGTCAAGCTGCAGAGAGCATCAAGGATGAAGAGAAACCCTTAAAAACTACCAGAGAGAAAAGAATGATTACCTACAAAGGAATGATCACAGCAGTTCTTCATCTGCAACAAACAATTAGGGAAAGATAAAGAGTAAATATTGTCAAAATGCCAAGGGAAAATAAACAGTCGACCTAAAATTTTTCACAGCTAAATTATTGTCCAAGGAAGAAAATAAAAAATAAGCTTATATACATAAAGAATTTCCCCCACACAGCCCTCACTGAAAGAAATGTTAAAAGATATATACCAGCAAGAAGAAAAGAATAGGCTGGGCGCAGTGGCTCACGCCTGTATTCCTAGCACTCTGGGAGGCCAAGGCAGAAGGATCACTCAAGGTCAGGAGTTCGAAACCAGCCTGAGCAAGAGCAAGACCTCGTCTCTACTATAAAAATAGAAAGAAATTAATTGGCCAACTAAAAATATATAGAAAAAATTAGCCAGGCATGGTGGTGCATGCCTGTAGTCCCAGCTACTCGGGAGGCTGAGGCAGAAGGATTGCTTGAGCCCAGGAGTTTGAGGTTGCTGTGAGCGAGGCTGACACCACGGCAACAGAGTAAGACTCTGTCACAAAAAAAAAAAAAGAGTCAATGGAAATGCTAGACATAAAAAACACAGTGACAGCTGGATACAGTGGCTCATGCCTATAATCTCAGAACTTTGGGAGGCCAAGGTGGGAGGATTGCTTGAGGCCAGGAGTTCAAGACCAGCCTGGGCAACATCGTGAAGACACCATGTCTACAAAAAAATTAAAAAATAAAAAATTAGCTGGGCATGGTGGTGTGTGCCTGTAGTCCTAGCTACTCAGGAGGCTGAGGCAAGAAGATTACCTGAGCCCAGGAGTTGGAGACTATAGTGAGTTGTGATTGCACCACTGCAGTCCAGCCTGGGTAACAGAATGAGATAATGTTTCTGAAAAAATACAGTAAATGAGATAAAAATTCTTTTGATATGATCAGTAGACTCAAATCAGCTGAAGAAAGGATCAGTGAACTTGAAAATAGGTCAATAAAAATTACTCAAACTGAAACACAAAGGGAAAAATGAATGAAAAACAAAAATAAAACTGAAGAGCATCCAAGAACTGTGCATCAATATCAAACAGATTGACATGCATGTAATTAGAATCCCAAAAGAGAGAGAGAAAAAGGAAGCAAACATATTTGAAGAGATGAGACTGAGACTTTTCCAAAAATAACAGAAGACATTAAAACACATATCTAATATTTGAGAACCCAAAACATGCTTTTAAAATACCAGCTAGATACGTCATATTCAAACTGCTAAAAATGAAAGAGCAATCTTACAGGCAACCAGAGGGAAAAAGGCACATGATATACAGAGGAACAAATAAAAAGCATTATGGCAGATCATCATCAGAAACTATCAAGTCAGAGGACAATGTATTGACATCCTTAGAGTGATGAAAGGGAGAAAAAAACTTGTCAACTTACAACTCTATAACCAGTGAAAATAAATCTCCAAAAAGAAAGATAAATAAATAACTTAATACAAACAATGGAGAAGATTTGCAACCAGAAGTCCACATTACAACAAATTCTGTTCCTCAGACAGAAAAAATGTAATACTTGATAGAAACTTGGATTTATACAAAGAAATGAAGATCTTTGGAAATAGTTAAAATGATAAATATAAGTAAATAGAAGACTATGAGAAAATGTTCTAAATTACTCTAAAAGACAAATGTCTAAAGCAAAAATAGTAATGTGTTGTACATTTATAGCATATGTAGAATAAAACATGAAATATCACAGAAATTTGCGGTGGAGGAATAAGTAAGTTGTTACAGACTGAATGTTTGTGTTCCTCCAAAATTCATATGTTGAAGCCTTCACCCTGTTGTGATGGTATATTGACATGGGGCCTTTGAGAGATAATTAGGGTTAGATGAGGTCATAAGGGTGGGGCTTTCATGATGAAATTAGTGCCAGACACCAGAGAGTTTTATTCTCTCTCTCCTCCCCCTGCCCCAGGTACATACAAATAAGAGGTCATATGGCAAGAAAGTAGGTGGCTCTCTGCTAGCCAGGAAGAAAGCCCAGTTCAGAAATGGCTGAACTGACTGGCACCTTGATCTTGCCAGCCTCTAGAACTGTGAGAAATAAATTTCTGATGTTTAAGCTATCCACTCTATGGTATTTTGTTATGGCAGCCTGAGCAGACCAAGACAGAAATATATTGTTGTAAGATTCTTACACTGTATATGGTGTGGTAAATATTGTCTGAAGGTAGACTATAGTTAGAGACATATTGTAAACCCTAGAGTAGCCACTAAACTTTTTTTGTTTTTTGTTTTTTTTTGGAGACTGAGTCTCACTCTGTCACCTAGGCTAAAGTGCTGTGGCATCAGCTTAGCTCACAGCAACCTCAAACTCCTGGGCTCAAGCAATCCTCCTGCCTCAGCCTCCCAGGTAGCTGGGACTGCAGGCAAGCACCACCACACCTGGCTAATTTTCTACTTTTAGTAGAGACGAGATCTCACTCATGTTTAGGCTGGTCTCGAACTCCTGAGCTCAAATGATCCTCCCACCTCAGCCTCTCAGAGTGCTAGGATCACAAGTGTAAGCCACTATACCTGGCCTAAACATTTTTTTTAAAAGGGGCATAGGAGTCCACTTGTTCAAGGATTCTTGGGCATGGCTCCAGGCCATGGTCCTCTAAAATAATAATAAAGAAGGAAAAAAAGAAAAAAAAAAGAGGTATAAAAATAAGCCAATAGTGAATCTAAAAGTACTCAAATAATAATCATAAAAATAATCCAAAAGCAAGCAGAAAGGTAGGACAGGAAACAAAGAACAGATGGAACCATCAGAAAACTAACAAGACGACAGATTTTAATCCAAAAGTATCAATGATTACATTCAATGTGAACAGCTTAATCACATATTAAAATTTCAGTCAAGGTGTAATATGCATTAGTTTCTACACACTGCCTGGAACTGGAGTTAATCCTTACAGATTTATTATAGCTAGTAAATCTCTTTGGGCTTTCAGATGGCAGGTTTTAAAGTCTGACAGCAGAAACTGTGAGGTAACAGGCCCTGGGACACGCTCAGTCTCCCTGAGCCAGCAGAAAGTATACTCGTAGATGGCGGTGACTGCAACAATAGCAGCAGCCTCCTCGCCTTCTAACTGTTCACAGGGTGCCATGTACTGTACTGATCACATGTATTCAGTACATTATTGCCAAGCCTGACAACACTCCTGTAAGAAACGTGTTATTACCCGTTTTAGAGATGAGACTGGAGCTGAAAGGCTCAGTGACTTTGCTAAGAATGGAGGAGGCATTTGGTCTCATATCTACCTGTATCCTCCTGGACCTTGAAAGATAAACCAAGTCATGGAAAATCAAGGGCTTTAAAATTAAAAAGTGCTCTTTCCAAGTGGCTGGCACCAAATCTGTGGAAGAGGGGAGAGCCTATTGGGGCTGCCTCTCTGATTGTGGCACAAAGTGGTAGCACAAACAAACAGTATTTGCTTTTGTTTCCTCTCCTGATCTCCTGCCTGTCTCCCTTACTACCTCCTGCCTGGACCTCTAGGTCTGAGCTGGGTCATCTTATTTTTTCCCTTCATCCCCACATGGTTCATACTTTTCACCTAGCCTGGCCATCACCCAACTTTCACACCCTCCAAGTCCACCTTGAATGCTGCACCCATCCATATTGCAAATGCCACCTCTCCATGCAGCCCTCCCTGCTGCCGTCTGCCAGATTTGAGGGGAAGCTTCTTGGTAACCTCAGAATATTTTGCTTGTATATTTTTATGGCATTTTGCTTTTAAGTAGGTATAAAAAACTATTTACAAAATACATGGAAGGTATAAGAAATATGCAAACAATCCAATGTCCATCATCTTATGAATGGATAAATAAAATGTGGAGCCATACGATGGAACATTATTACACAATTCAAAGGACTTATAAATGCTACAGAATGGATGAACCTTGAAAACAGCATGTTAAGTGAAAGATGCCAGTCACAAAAGACCACATATTGTTTGATTTTATTTATAGCAAATGTCCAGAATAGGTAAATATACAGAGACAGAAAGCAGATTATAGTGGTTGCCTAGGGATAGGGGAGAGGATGCTAATGAGTTTAAAGTTTCTCTTGGGGGTGATGAAAATATTCTAAAAATTTATTTATTTATTTTTTAGAGATGATGTCTTGCTATGTTGCCCAGGCTGGGCTGGAACTCCTGGCCTCAAGCAATCCTCTTGCCTCAACCTCTCAAAGTGCTGGGACTACAGGTATGAGCCACCATGCACAGCTAAGATGTTCTAAAATTGATTGTGGTGATGGTTGTACAACTCTGAATATACTAGAAACCATTTAATGGTACACTTTAAATGGGTGAAGTGTATGGTATGTAAATATATCTTAAGCAGTTTTTCTTATTTTTCAGTTTTAAAAAGATATAATGATAGAATGAACACTCATGTACCCATAATCCAGTTTAAGGCAAAGAAATGTTACCATTACCTTGGATATCCTGTGCCCCTCTGTATCCCAAACCCTCTTCCCTGACCCTCAGAGGCAACAGCTATCCCAATTTCATCCATTCTTTGCTTTTATAATGTTGTCTTCCACAATGTGTCTTGTCTTTTCACTCTATTAAGTCTTTCAAAGTATAGAACTTCTTAATTTTTAAAATGTTCAATTTATCAATTTTTAAAATGGATTGTGCTTTTGGTGTCTTATTTATGAAATCTTTGCCTAACCCAAAATCACAAAGATTTTTCTCCTATGGTTTCTTCTAAAAGTCTTACAGTTCTAGGTTTTATTACTTAAGTTTATGAACCATTTTGAGTTCTTATATATACAAGGTATAAATCAAAATTCATTTTGGGGGACAAATGGATGTCCAGTAGGATCTGGTGAAAAGAATATCCTTTTTCCTCTGAATTGCCTTTCAACCTTTGTCAAAAATCAATTTTTGACTCTGTATGAGTCTATTTCTGAACTCCCTATTCTGTTCCATTGCTAAAATGTTCTATTTTGATGTCAATACCATACTGTCTTGATTGGTGTGGCTTTGTAATAAATTTTGAAGGTAGGTACTGTGCATCCCCCAAAGTTGTTTGACTATTCTAGGTATTTTGCATTTCCATGTGAATTTCAGAATCAGCTTGTCAATTTCTATAAAAAACCTGCTAAAATTTGACTGGAATTTTCTTGAATCTAGAGATGAATTTGGTGATGATATCTTAACAATAGTGAGTCTTCTGATCCATGAACATGGCGTATTTTAAAATTTATTAAGTTCCTTAATTTCTCTTAGCAGTGTTTTGTGATTTTTACTGTATAGGTCTCCCATACCTTCTGTCAGATTGATTTCTAAGTATTTTCTACTTTTCGATAGTATTATAAATGATACTACTGTTATATATTTCGATTTCTGATTATTCATTGCTAGTATATAGAAAGACAGTTAATTTTTGTATATTGATCTTATATCCTACAAATTTGCTACACTCACTTATTCTAGTAGCTTTTTCGGTAGATCCCATAGGATTTTCCATGTAGATGATCAAGACCTTTGCAAATAAAGAGAATTTTATTTCATCTTTTACAAAACTGGATGCCTTTAATTTTTTTCCTTGCCTCATTGCACTGGGTAAAACTTCCAGTACAATGCTGAACAGCAGTGAGAAGAGCAAATATCCTTGCCTTATTTCCAATTTTAGGGAGAAATCATTCAATATTTTACCATTAACTATGATGTTAGGTGTACATATTTTGTAGATCAGCAGTCCCTAACCTTTTCAGCACCAGGGACTGGTTTCATGGAAGATAATTTTTCCATGGACTGGGGTGGTGGTAGTGGGGTGGTTTCAGGATGATTCAAGTGCATTACATTTATTGTACGGTGGTTATGTGGTATCATACATTTTATTTCTACATGTGTTATAAACCCCAAAACACATTATCATTATGTTTGTTTAAACAGTCACTTAACTTTGAATTTAACTTAAAAACATCTTTTTACCCATGTGGTTATTATTTCTGGGGCTCTTCATTTCTTTGTGTAGATACAGATTTCCATCTCATAAGAATTCCCTTCTGCCTGAAGGACTTTAACATTTCAGGTAGTCCAGCTCATCTGGTGATGAATTCTTTTACCCTCTGTATGTCTAAAAAAGTGTATTTTGCCTTTACTTTTAAGAGATATTTTCACTGGGAATAAAATTCCAGTTGACAAATGTTTTTCCCTTCAGTAATTTAAAGGTGTCTCATTGTCTTCTTACTTGTATTGTTTCTGACAAGAAATTGTTGTCATCCTTTGTTCCTCTGTATGCAACATGTTTTTCTCTGGCTGCTTTAAACATTTTCTCTTTGTTGTTGGTTTTGAGAAATTTGATTATAAACTAGTTTAGTGTAGTTTTCTTCATTTTTATTATGCACAGGGTCCACTGTGCTTTTTGGATCTGTGGGTTTATAGTTTTTCTCAAATTTGGAAAATTTTCAACCATTATTTCCTCCAATTTGTTTTTGATCCTGATGCCCCTGCTTTGTTGGCTCCAATTACATATACAGTTGACCCTTGAACAATGCAGGGGTTAGCGGGGCTGACCCACACACAGTCAAAAATCTGCACATAAATTTTGACTCCCCAAAGACTTAACTACCAATAGCCTACTGTTGACTGGAAGCCTTACGGATAACATAAACAGTTTATTTACACATATTTTTTATGTTATATGTATTATATACTGTATTCTTATAATAAAATAAGCTAGAGAAAAGAAAATGTTAAGATAATCATAAGGAAGAGAAAATACATTTACTATTCATTAAGTGAAAGTGATCTTCATAAAGGTCTTTATCCTTGTCATCTTCATGTTGAGTAGGCTAAGGAGGAGTTAGTCTTCCTGTCTCAGGGGTGGCAGAGGCACAAGAGGCACACAAGTGGACCCATTCAGTTCAAACCTGTGTTGTCTGAGGGTCAACCGTTATTAGACCACTTCATGTTGTTCCACAGCTCAGTGGTCTCTATAGTCTTTTTCAGTCTTTCTTCGGTTTCTCTTTCAATAGTTCCTGTTGCTTTGTCTTCAAGTTCACTAATATTTTCTTATGCAATGTCTAACCTGCCATTAATTCTGCCCAGTGAATTTTTTCATCTCTAAAAATTAGATTTGGGTCTTTTAAAATATCTTCCTAGTCTCTACTTAATATGTTCAATATTTCCTTTAGCTCATTGAACATAGGGGTAAATTTATTCTCTTTCAATGTCTTTGTCTCCTAATTCTACCATTTGTTCTATTTCCAGTCAGTTTCACTTGACTAGTTTTTCTTCTAATTATGGTTGTATTTTCTTGCTTCTTTGCATGCCTTAAAATTTTTTATTAGATACCTGACACTGTAGATTTTATCTTGCTTGGTATTTTTGTATTCCTATATTCTTGATCTTGTTCTAATATGTGGTTAAGTTACTTGGAAGTAGTATGATTCTTTTGGGTCTTGTTTCATAAGCTGTGTTAAGTGGGAGCAGAGAGTACTGGGGGCTATTTTTCCCACTACTGAGGCAAGACCCTTCTCAGTACTCTAATGCCTGGTGAATTATGAGGTTTTCCACTCTGGCTGTTGGGAACAGACAATATTACCAGGCTTGTGTGAGCTCAGGGCACTGTATTAGTTTGCTATTGCTGTGTTACAAATTACCACAAATTTAGCAGCTTAAAACAACACCTATTTTTTAGCTGATAGTTCTGTAGGCAAGAATTCCACATGGCATGACTGAGTTCTCTGCCCAGGGTTTCACGAAGCTGAAATAAAGCGTTTGCCAGTCTCAGTTCCTATGTGGAGGCTCAGGGGATAAATCCAATTCTAAGCTCATTCTTACTGTTGGTAAAATTTAGCTTCTTCTTCTTTTTTTTTTTTTTTTTTTACTGTTTTACATCTCTTTTTTTTTTTTCTTTTTTTTTTATTTCAGCATATTATGGGGGTACAAATATTACAGTTATGTATATTGCCCATGCCCCCTTTCCCCCAAAATTTAGCTTCTTGTAGCTGTAAGACCAGGGTGACTATTTCCTTGCTGCTGGATGTCAGCTAGGCCACTCTCAGCTTCTAAATGCTGCCTGCATTTCTTCATGCCTGGCCTGGTGGCTCTTTCTTGTCCTTGGATAATTTCTTGACATGCATGTGCTAATCAGTGCTCAACTGAATATTTGAGGGAGACTCTGCAGATCTCCAGAATTCTCTTTGTGAAACTGATTTCTTTGTTACTCATCCATGTGCCTCCCAGCTGTCTCTTCAACTCAGGGAAGACCAATAAGCTCTGCCAGGGTTCCTCTTCCCTGTACCTCAACTTTCTTTAAGCCATGAGTTGAGACAATTGTAGGGCTCACTTTGTTTTCTGTCTCTCAGGGATCTCTTTCTTTTGTTGACTGATTTCCAATAGGAGTGAGGGCCAACATGTTGAGAGCTATGGTTTCATATCTCTTGCCCAGTTTTTCAGTTGTTTCAAGAGGCAGGGTTACTCTGGTCCCTGATGCTCCATCTTGACTGGAAGTAGAAGCTCTTTTTTTAAAAAATAGTTTTATCTCTAAATAATTTTACTTGGCCAGGCACAGTGGTTCACACCTGTAATCCTAGCACTTTGGGAGACCGAGGCGGGTGGATCGTTTTTGCTCAGGAGTTCGAGACCAACCTAAGCAAGAGCGAGACCCCATCTCTACTAAAAATAGAAAGAAATTAGCTAGACAACTAAAAATATACAGAAAAAATTAGCCAGGCATGGTGGCGCATACCTGTAGTCCCAGCTACTTGGAAGGCTGAGGCAGGAGGATCACTTGAGCCCATGAGTGTGAGGTTGCTGTGAGCTAGGCTGATGCCACGGCACTCTAGCCCAGGCAACAGGGTGAGACTCTGTCTCAAAACAATTAATTAATTAATTAATTAACTGTATAAGAGGTTACTCAATCATCCATGGCACAAAAGCATCATATGACTGTTTGCAAGATAGACTCAAGCTGCTGTGAAGGCTGGCGGCAGGCCATACCTGCCTGTACCTTGCATCCATGCTATACAGAAGCTGGGCTTGAGCCAAGAGCCTCTTGCTTTTAGAATGATGGCTTCAGTTGTTGTTTTAAGTATAGAGTAGGGAAGTATGTTTTAAGTGTGACAAAATAAAGGGAGAAAAAGTGATTCCATTGAAATACATTTTTGATTAAAAACAAAAACCCTCCCTAGTGTTTTCTAGGGATTGTGTGAGTTGTATAACAAGCTTCATAACATCCTGGGGAATCTCTACATTCTGGTGAAACATGAGCATTAACACCTTCAGGGATTGTTCTGAATTTAAAAGATCAGTCATACACTTACCCCATGGATCAGATAAACTGTCTTGTTGCATGCAGGCTGGAGTTCGGTCACATTTGAGGTTGTCTGTAAAAGGAAGAGAGAGTTGAAGTGACAACAAAACACCCTTTGAGAGAAGAAAAATCCTTTCACTACTGTTACAACACATAAGTGCAATTCACCTAAGTTAAAAACAGCAGGGGTGGGGCTGGTGCAGACACTTATCTATCCTGAGGAACTGCCAGGACAATGACCTGGCACACTCTGCTCCTGGATGGCTCTAATATCAGCAGCGGTGAGGCAGGAAGCTTCTGCTTCCTATTCACATCATTAATCTAAAGCTCACTCAGTCTCATCTGTCTCGGTGGCCTGTGCTGGAGGAGGGGTGACCAGGTGCTTCTGTGCAAAAACTTCTCATCTCCAACCCACCATGCTCTCAGAGAAGTTCACAGTCTGTTTGGCATCAAATTCAAAGGGCATTTAAAGGGAATTTAAGTTCTCCATCACATGAGTGCACAGCCGGCCACCAGGGAGCCCAGGTCTGGTTTGGCAGTGGCTGCAAAACACTCTCCATGTTTTCTTTCTTTTTTTTTTTTTTTTGTTGTTGTTGTTTTTTATTTTTTGAGACAGAGTCTCACTCTGTTCCCTGGGCTAGAGTGCCGTGGCATCAGCCTAGCTCACAGCAACCTCAAACTCCTGGGCTCAAGTGATCCTTCTGCCTCAGCCTCCTGAGTAGCTGGGACTACAGGCATGCGCCACCATGCCCGGCTAATTTTTTCTATATAT